>VYXF01011294.1:86680-140808 GCA_013397295.1 Polioptila caerulea
CGCGGCGTGCGGTGCGGGGCCCGGCAGAGCCCCCGGTCAGCCCCAGCACCGCCCGCCCGGGGGGGCATCCCCCGCCTCGCCTCCGCATCCCGGCCTGCCAGCGCTGCCGGCCGCTCCAGCCCGCCCCGCGGCACAGCACTTAAGGCAAGGGGGGTGTCGGCAGCGCCAGCAACGCGCAGTTTAAGGCCACCCACCTCCCCTCGCACCCGGCTCGAAGGCACCGACTAACCCAGCCATTTCCCTCGGCATCCCCCTTCCCCAGGCACCACGGCTCAGTCCTACTGCTTCTCAGCGTGTTGGTCATTCACACCAGCCCAAGGATGGCGCGAAGCCCTCCCTGCCAGGTGCGTGGCTTCGGGTGAGCACATCCCAAGGGAGGCAGGATGACACCCACACCTCTCTAGAAGGTCGCTGGCACTTTGACTTGCTGTCATGTTGCCCCAGGTTTAGGCAGGGCTGAAGCTAACTCGCTGAGGATACTGTCCATCCTTTTTGATTCATGGAGGGACACACAACTTCCTCAGCTCCCGCAGCCCCGAGGATTGGGTCCTGCTTGGCAGGAGAAGCAGGCTCTTGGCTGTGATACAGCCTGAGTTCTGTATCAAGATAACTCATTGGAAATAGTTGTCTGTATGTCAGCACTTTAGGAGAGCAGGCTCTCCGATTCACTCTCAAAGCAGTAGTCAAGGTCAAACCCAGATGGCAGTTTTGGGGTTGGTCTGGCCTGGCCAAAGGAAAAAAAAAAGAAAAAAAAAAAAAAACAGCAATATGCCTCTGCTAGGATTTCACAGCTAGGAATTTCCCCTAGAGAGGGAAATTGATGTCACAGCAGATCAGCTTTTCTGTAATTAAAACATAACCTCTAGAGCATAAACGGGGGCAGAGAGGTCTCTGAATTGGCAGAAGGTGTGGACTACCAATCCCACAGGCAGGCAGACAGAGACACCCAAAATGAGCTTATGTTTGTTTTTCCAGTAAGAGAAATGCTATTTTGAATTCAGTGCAGGAAAAGTAATTTATAGACTCTTTTCACTCCAGTTCGTTTCCTCACAGTCTGCGCTTAGTCGGGAACTAAGTCTTTGTGAAATAAAGTATAAGATCAATCTCTTTGAGAAAAGTGATCCTGCTCAGTGTGATGGCACTACTCATGGCATAAGCTTATCTCTGTGTGCAAATATCTGTAGATTCTGGTCATCTGTTCCTCACATTTCCTCATGTCTGCATGCACATGTCGAAAAGTAGGAATATTTGAAAGAAAGAATAAATCCAGGAATACAGTCAGATAAACAGGTACATTCTTTTTTTTAAACAGCTGCACTATGCTATGCTGGTAGCATCTGCAAATACTTGGAAGCATTACTGCTTTGGATGTTTTGATGATTCTTTGGGGTTGTTGAAGAATATTTACACCACGGTAACCACAGTGTGTGCCTAAAATCCCACCCTTTCTTAAAGTCACACAAATTCAAACACCATCAAAAATTCATCCTATCAGAGCAGGACAAAGGAGTGGTGAATTCGCTCTGGCACATTTGCAGATACAAAACTCTGTCAAAGGAGACCTGGCCTTAAAACATGGCAGCAGTTTTGTCAAGTAACAGAGCTAGAGCTGTTCTGTGGGCATTACATACAAAGACAAGCTCTATTTATAAAGGAAGAGGCTAATAAAAGTGCAAAGAGGAAAAGAAAGTCTAGGGATAATTCTTTGACTGTTCAGAACCAGTAGGTACATAAGAGAAATAATTGTTTCCAGACTGGAGCCAGGCAGCAGTCCACATTGTATGGTGAAGAAAGAGCAGACAGCTTTCAGCACACTTGTTTCCAATCAAGTGGAAACCAAGTGTTTGAGGTTAGCCTAAATGGAAAACACAAACGATACAGGTTGCTAGTCCAATCCAGGGACAAGGATGAAAGCAAGAAAAGAGAAAAGTTGCTTTCACAGACACAGACCCTGGGCATTAGTACTGCTGTAATGACTTGATGTTGCTGAGGAGCCTTCTCTGTAGCTTTGGCAGTGTTGCCTTAGGTGCTGCCTTAGGTGCTGTACAAAGAGAACAAAAAGATCGTTCCACTCTGACTCTCTCAGTGTACAGTCTTCAAGAAAAACTCCAGCGCTGGGTGTTAAAAGATCTTGCTTCTCCTTAAGCTATGTTCTTTATTTAAATTTATACTTCCTGCTTCCAAAGAAAATCATTACAGTGCTTAAGGATACTGAAAGAGGTTGGGTTAGGGTAAACAGTTGATCCAGCCAACTTTTGTCTTGTCCTTATTCAAGGGAGTGGAGCTATTAAAATGAACAGGCTCTTCCACTTAGGAAGGGCACATATCCACTGCAGAATGTATTTAGTCTGAAATACAGTGAGGACAGACGCTTAGAGAAGGGCATGGGGCTGTCCCAGCTGTGTAACATCTCCCACAGACACACTGGCTAGAGGCGTTCAGGGGAAGAATACCACAGCTGTCAAAGTTAATGGCCTCCCAGCACCTCTGGGAGGTCACCACTTGAAGGGAGACGTGTTAATTATCATGTTCCATTGAAAAATAGTTGTCCTGGATGTGCTCACTGTGCCTCATGAGCAGGTGGCTCCTGGGTGGCTCAGCTGGGCTATGGCTGCTGCACCCCCAGGCCTGTGAGGTGGTGGCTTTTTGTGGGAGTGATGGGACAGCCCTGCCCAGTGGGATCCAGTGGCAGGAACAGGAGACAAATACAGTGCTGGTGACCCTCTCAAGCTGTCATTTGCTATTTTATATACCCTGTGGAGTTGAGGTTCTGGCCTGCATGTACTGAATTGAAGAAGAACCTCTTCCCCAATCCAAACCACAGTAACAGGCAAGAAAAAACAAATCCAAAACATCAACTGAAACAAGATCCTGTACTGCAGAAATACCTCCTTCTGTGGAGAGGGGAAATACTTGCATGGTAGATACTGGTCATTGTAATTACTTGAATCCTTGAAGACACATCATTAATATGATATAGGCTGCATTATAAAGCTAGAACAGGACAGAATGGACCACAATCTACTTAGCATCAATCCAGTTGTAAAAACAAAACAGAAGAAATCATAACAATTTAATCAAAAAACAACTACAATCCTCATGTACCCTCCTCCTTCCATTCTTCCTTTATTATAAGATCCATTTAAAAAATTATTACTCCCTGTCATGTTTTGGACTGGTTGGGCAAGACAGCTTTCCCTGTGTTTCAAAGATGAGTTGTCTAAACTGTCACTGTTCATCCCATCCAGCCTTAGGACCATCAGCACCCTTGCAGGGGAAGTCAGTATCTGACAGCATTTCCTCACCAGTGAGTTGAATCTTAGACTTATGTAAATTACAGAAATATATGGATAAATAGAGTAATTCAACAGATTGACTTTGTGTTCATGTCAGCATGACAGAGAATAAATCTGGCTAGTATTTTACAAGAAAAAGAGCCACAGAAGACACAAATGAAAACACAACACTGAATTATGTGCTGAGAATTGTCTGTGCTCAGGCAGGTGACTCTCACAGGCATGGCACACATCTGCCCTGAGAAAAGGCCTCTGCATGCTTATCTTGCACCAGCCCTTTTGCCTTCCCTCGGTGGTAAAACAGGTAAGAAAGAAGCTGGTTTTCCCAGCTGTCAGTGACCTCTGAGCTGGGTTATCCAGTCATTTTCTCCCTTCCCGCTATCCCACAAGAACACACATAATGGCAGAATTAAGCAGTGACTTAATATTGGTTAAAATTCTCTGTGCCAACTCCTGTTCAGGGAACAAGAACACAGGGCCCTGCAAAGACACCTGCAGAAAATCACTGTGATTTAGGGCAGTCTGTGTACTGCACCTACATCTGCCTGAGCTTGTATGTCCTCCCAGAGCACAAAGGAACCTGTTTTGTTCCCTGGGAGCCTCCTGCATGCATTCCTGGCTGAACCTCGCCCTGTGCTGCACCAAGAGCTGCGGCTCGGCGCAGCCAGGAAAGGCAGCCAAAGATCTCGGTGATCTGTTCTGGGCTCTGCCTGTGCTGTGCCCTGGGGCCTGAGCAACGAGGTGATTGCCCACCTGCAGAACAGGCAGGATGGACAGAGACATCCTGTATATTCTGGGGACTTTGTGTCTGTGACCTGCCTGAAGGCTAATACACACCTGGGAGCCTTGAAGGAAGGAATATGTACATCCCACGCATCCATGCCCAGCACACATATACAGAGCTTTAGCACTGAGCTGAGAACATGAGCTTGCCTCACAGGCTTTGGGATTTGAAGCAGCTGGACTTTGGAGAACTGTTACAGAGCCCAGGAGATTGAGATGTGTGTATGGAAAATATTATGCATAGTGCATTACTCCAACAAGGACTTATGTACACACAGTATAGGCAAGAATGTTTAGGAACTCTTGAACAAGCACAGGATATGACATTTCCTCTTGATGAAATGCATATATGGCTGTGGTACCTTTCCCTCAGCTAGTAAACTCCCCAGGGTGAAGATGTGAAGGTCTGATGTGAAAGCCTGGTTTTATGCCTGGGTATGGCCAGCAGTTTCAGTGCCACCCTTCCTGTTTTTTCTGGGTTACAGGGAAGAGCCCAGCTTTGCAGTTGCTGTGTGCCACAGCTGTGGTCCTCTGTGCTGCAGCAGGGCTTCATATAGGCACTTCAGCTCACAGTTGCTATTTGCAGATAATAGGCATATAAACGTGCATGTTTGGGGACTAACCCATGATTCAGCATAAATGTTTCCCTTTTTTTGGCACAGACCAAACTACAGGCAGTAGAAGCACATCAAATAAGTGTTGTCGAGTTTTACTGGCATTCAGTAAAACTAAAACCACAAAGGGGAATCCTTCCACATTGGGGCTTGAGGCTACTAAAAGCAGTCTGCTGCTGAGGGAATAAAACAATTAGAACTCAAGTGCAGCTTCGTTATCTGAAGAAGTTATTTTTCCTATTCATGGGCCACAGTTATTCCACTAGACTGTGACCACATAGCCATAACTGAGCAGCTTTGCATTTATTTGAGATAGCTATGATCATGGCAGGAAAAAGACAAGCTGTTTTCCAAGTGAGCAGCGGGTGCCACATAGACTTTTTGGAATCAGTAATATATGAAGGGGCTGTGAGATTCCGTTGCACCATTTAGGGATGAGATGAGCGTGGAATCACAAGAAATGCTGTCCAAGTTTCCACTCTGCAATGAGTGATATCTGTGTTTTGAAGAACTGGGAGAGAGAGGGCACTGAAGAAGACATGATTAATAATTTTAAAGTTCATACTGAGCTGTAGCCATTTAATTTAAAATAAAGCATTTTGGTTTTCTCCAGGAATCTATTTTTGCTTGGAGTATAATTATTTTAAGGATTTACCATAATATTGATATGATGGACAGATGTTTATCTTTGTTCCCATGCCTTTGAAAGGAAAAAAAGCTGAACTTTGAAGGAGTGCAGCACAGTTAAATAAACTAGCAGGTCTAGGTCTATTCTTCATAACTTTAAATATCTAAAGCAATAGAGTTATGAAAATATTCCTCAATGATGTTGCCAGACAGCAGAATATTATCTGTGCTGTTTTCTGTATGCAGCACTGTTCATTGCTATGCAACAAATCGTAAAGGTCAGCAGACCCTGACCCTGAAAAGCAGCTGTGTTATAGCAGTCACTGGAAAACACCAGTCCTTGCACATAAAATTGCTTCAGGCAAGAACATCTTTCCCAGAAAGACTGAGATCTGCATGCTGGATCATGCTTTTCCTCTGAACAGCTGAGGTAAGTAAAGCCCTGATGGAAAGAACAGCATACATGTCCACCTAGGATATTTTCAGAACTGTCACAAGTTTCTACACATACATCCATACACACAAATATGCCCAGGCACAATAAGGAGGCACTACAATAGCAACAAGAGCAGCTTCTCCAGCTGCAACTAACACTAGTCAGAGCCTTATCTCCCTGCTGCCCCTTGCCCCAGCTCTGGAGATTACTCTTGGAGCACTCTGGAGACATCCACTCCTGGAGCTGTGAACTTCTCTCTGAGCTGCCTCCCCAGCTCTGTTTTTGAGCAGCAGATTGAGGAATGCAGCACAGTCTGCTTTGCTGTGCTCCCACCTCCTCTGGCTGCTATGCCCAGGACAAGCCTCCCTCTTGTGCTGCCCTTCCTCCTCCCTCAGGTACTTCCAGGTTGCTCCTGGATCAGCAGAGTTTTTTATCTCTGAGAGGGCACTTGTCTAAGATTTTTAAGTCACCACTGCAGAGTTTCAGGTCATTGGCATTTCCTACTCCACTGCCACGAGCTCTCTAATATCAGGCAACACTATAGCTTGAGTTTTCACCTCTGTGCAACTAAACTGAAGGATTTAAACCCATGTTTAGATGCCTGATTAAGAAGACAGATGTCAAAAGATGGGATGTTCCCTCACACCACCATGAAGTTTGCCACTCTTCTTTGGTCTCCAAGGGAGGGATTCCTAATCCTTCTTTTCCTTTTCAAAAGGTGAAAGATATTTCATGGTCTGGCTGCTTGAAATTAGGACACTAAAGACACCCTACAGCTGGGGAAGATGAAGGACTGGCCCAGAGGGTAGATATTAACCATCCATTTCCTATCTTGCTGAATGAGGGGCTGATGAGCTAGACCACAGTATTAATGGTTCCTAAATGTTACGTATTTTCTCCCCACTTCCTGCTGAATGGGGACTGATACCACAGAGTTCCAGCTGGCAGCTCTTTTCTTCCCAGGAGAATTCACATATTTGCTTAAGTAACTTAATGAGATGCAAAAGAAAGTAGAGAAGAGGAGAGATGTGGGGCCGCACGGTCCTCATGCTGTGTTTACTTCCCACTTGTTCTTCACCCCTCTTCCATCCTTTGCTTTCCTCCTTTCTGGGCACACCTATAGGGCCTGTAGCCCTTGATGTCTGAACCAGATTCTTCCATAATCCTTGACAGCAGCATTCCAGACTGGATTCAGTAGGACTTCAGGCTGGCCTGAGCCAGGCAGAGCTGGCAGAAGATGGAGCTGCAGAGGGGCACAGCAGAGAGGCTCAACTCCTCCCTGGTGGGGAGCTCCCATGGCCTGCACCCACAGTCCCATGGCCTGCACCCACACTCCCATGGCCTGCACCCACACTCTGGTCACACTGCCCGTGGGCTCCTGCTGTTGGAGAAGAGCAGGACCTGTCTGGTGGGTGGGACACAGAGACGCTCCGCCTGCACAGAAAAAGCACAGGAACAGGAGAACCAGGGGAGCTGGTGAGGCTGCTGGCTCCAGTGCCAGCTTTGCCCTCAGAGATGGTGGCTTCTTTGATGTCTCTTCACCCTTTATGGACACAGCCTGCACCCCCAGCTGGAGGCGCTGGAAAAGCTGGCAGCTGTCCTGTCTTCTCTCCACTGGGAACAGACTGACACTGTTTTTCTTCACAGCTGTTTTATGAGGAGCGGGAGGAGAGCACCTGGACAGAGCAGTAGGATTAACTTTACAAATGTGTCTCCCTTGGACAAAATATTTGAGCTTTGCCAGTTCCTTTACGTTCTCTCCCAACGGCTGAGGACAGCCTTGTCCTGAATAGGAAAACGGGAACAGTGCAAGAGCACAGATGTCTGACATCTTCCTGTCTTCTGGCTCAGAGAGAGGGAGATTAATAAAAGCTGCCAGAGAAATGCCTTGGAATAACCCTTTCTGGTAGGAGACACAGTATCCTGGAAACATCCTTCATTTGGCAGAGACACTCACTTCATTCCTTAGCTACACAAGCAAATTTCTTTAACTCTTCTCAAGATCCTTTTTGGACTGGATTGCAAGTGTTTTATGTTAAAACAAAAACAAACAAACAAACAAAAACACTGCAACAAAAACCCCTCAACCACTCTGTTTCTTTCTGTTTTACATATGTGGCATTTCCTAAAAGGAACAAAATGTTGAAACAATGAAATATTTTCCTTTTTTACAGTCCTATCTTTCTTTAAGAGACAGTTTGCCTAACATCTCTTCTTCCCTGTTAAGATGATGGATGGGGCTGAAGAAGACTTATAGGATCCAGTGAGGTGCCATTTGCGTCACCAGCAACAGTGGCCATCAGGGAATGATCTACCATTTCAATTGTTTCAAAGAGAGATGAAGAGGAAAATAGAGCAGGCTGACAACAAAAACCCCTCAACCACTCTGTTTCTTTCTGTTTTACATATGTGGCATTTCCTAAAAGGAACAAAATGTTGAAACAATGAAATATTTTCCTTTTTTACAGTCCTATCTTTCTTTAAGAGACAGTTTGCCTAACATCTCTTCTTCCCTGTTAAGATGATGGATGGGGCTGAAGAAGACTTATAGGATCCAGTGAGGTGCCATTTGCGTCACCAGCAACAGTGGCCATCAGGGAATGATCTACCATTTCAATTGTTTCAAAGAGAGATGAAGAGGAAAATAGAGCAGGCTGAGATTTATTACAGTGGATGGAACAGACTTTGAAATTAGACACATGGAAATTTGGATTATTTGCAGGAACAGATCCTATGTGAGGCTGTTGAGTTAGGCAGGGCCCCGGTTTTGGAGGAAACATCACATGAGTGTACTTAGACTTGAAACCTCCCGGAATGAGAGCTGGAAGCTGCCTTAGCAATCTAGAAAGTACTGCATCAGTGATGAATCGGAGAATGGAGTTTATCATCACTGCCCTGCCCAACAAGCTGGGCCCAGCACTCCCCTGCATGTCATTCCATTAGAGTTGCTGGAGGGACACTGGAAGGGACTTCAGAATAACAGGTGAAACTCTGGTCTTGTACAAATCAGCTTCCATTTTGCTGCAGAAGGCTTTCCTTGTCACACTTGAGACCGCCAGAGAGGGAGATGAACTCTAACAACTAACAAAAGGCCAGCCATCAGATCTACTGCCTGAACAGTGATCTCACCCGCAGAGGTTTTTACCTGGCCTCTGAAACCTCCCGACTCCTAACCTGAAAGCCCTGAAGTACCTGCACTGTCACATTCCCCTCCTCTCCCAGGGAAATCAACCTGGATGGAAAGTGACAAGTATACACAAACTCTGTGAACTCTTAGGAACACTTCTGAAAGTTGAGCCAAGGAGAATGAGAGACAAAAAGCCCATATAGCTGGAAGTGAAAAGTGCCCTAGGAAGCCTCCCTGAAATTGAGACACACACCAGCAACTCTTTTGCTGCTCATCCTCACTGAAACTTCTAAATTGTCGGTGTTTTAATGTTCTCTCCATTGCATTTTCTCACCTCCAGTCCATCAAGCTCATGGATAGTTCTGCTCGTGGAGAAACCTGTAGTAATTCCATGGAAGCAAAAAGACTAAATCTGACAGGAGTGCAGTCATAGCATGATGATTTAGTAGCAAATTTTACAAAGAAAGAGAATTGGGGGTTGGGGCTGTTCTAAAATAAATTGTTTGACCAAACACTTGGTAAGTTCTTTCTTCCTTGTTCATTTCTGAACATGGTTATTTGTCCCAGTAGTTAGATTCACACTCTTTCATGTCCCAGCTAATTTCTTTCACAAGATTAATCAGCAGCTGGAGGCAAGTGATATCATGGACTTTGACACTGGATTGTCAAAAAATATTACATTTCTCTCTCTCTCTCTTTTTTTTTTAAATTTTTTAATTTTTTTTTTTAACTCAACAGCTGCAGTGATGGCTTTGCTGGCTGGTGGCCAGCTGAGTCTCTCCACTGAAATGTAACACTCCTTGCCTCAGTTTTCCCATATTCCCAACTTGTTTGCTCTCTGATGGAAAATTTGACTTCCATGGCAAGACACTTAGTAGGACCTACAGTTCCAATGCATCCTAGAAAAATATATTGCAAGGACCAGGGGAGCCCTTATAGCCCAGACAAAACAAGGCTTCATGCCTTTTCCTTCAGAGGGAAAACAGTACTGGGGCAGCTTCCATGTCCTAAGGTAGTTGAAAAAAATAGATTTTAATTTCAAATGGAAGATGAATAGAAGGAGGTTGGAGTCCCTCAGATGCAAGCTGTCAATACGAACACAATTTCAATTGCATTTACAAGGAAATAAAATATGTCTCAGCTTTTGGATACCCATAAAAAGGATGATGATCCTTGCAGGAAGAATGCAGGACAATTTTCCATTTATGAAATTTGCCTGGCAATTGCTAAGAGATGTCATCTACCAGGTCTACCAGAGATAGATAATGCCTGAAGTCAGTACTGCACTCCATTCTCTGTTAAAAATCTGATTAATGACACTCATCTTTTTCTCCTTCAAAACTATAGTCTCCCACTCCTAATGCTTAAATGATTCTCAGAGGGGTCTTTTTTTCCCTCAAGCTTAGGGTGAATGGTACCGTTTGCCTGGTACAGTAAATTGCAAAAAGGGAAGGTTGGGCCTTGAATTATCTAAAAACATCAGAGGGGTTGTCAAGTTCTGTCTCAAACAAAGTACTGGTTTAAGAAGCCCACGCCTGGTCTAACCTGCTCTCAGTGATAAATTCTGTCTTTGGGAAGGCAGTCTTGATGGGTCGGTTTGGGAGTGATTTTCATTTTCAAAGTGTGCACAACACACTTGTGAGCATAAATGTTGATGGGGTTTAGTTGATCTAGTTTAATTGAGACATTAGCTGTATTGCAGGCAAATGGATCTGGAATAGCTGCTAGAGCACTCAATTTTCCAAATCATTACAGAAGGAGGAGATTACTGTCAAATATTTTATGTTAATATGCTTAAGCACTTGAAATTATGGAAGCTTTTTCACCAATAAGTGCAAAATTATTGCAGCAATTCTGAGTATCAGCAGGGTTTGAAAGCCTCTAATCAATTTTGCTTACATTTGAAATAGTCAGAATAATTTCAGAATAATAAACCAGATCAATCCCTGGGAAGACTCACAGAAAGTGGATTACATCCCACCTGAAATAAGTTTTGGCTCTTTCTCTGTCACTCAGGTAATCCATTAAAAATCCCCAAAAGTCTAACAATTGTAGCTGAAAACATAAATTATAGTCTGCCTATGTTACCCTGCCATGTGCAAAAGAAAACTACCTACTGATTTGAATAGGCTACAGATAAGGTCTTATACTGTACATCTAAATTAGAAATTAATCTGTCTCTGGGACAGAAACTTATCAAGTTCTCTCTTCCAGAATTCAGTTCAAAATCCCTTCTGTTTCTGAGGAAGTACTTTTTTCCACATTTCCTATTTTCACTTGTACTATTCAAAGATTGAAAGCAAGGATTTACATACAAGGTGCTAAATAATCTGCTGAATTCAAATCAGTTTCCACTGGGTTGATATCATTTTTTCCATCCACATTTAAGGTAAGCACACTGGACCAGCCTTTCTTTTAACAAGCTGATGCAATGTAAACAGGATGACTGAATAGGTAACTCTGCAGATGGAAGAGCTCCAAGCCTTTGGCCGTGAGGAGACCAGTCCTGCCCAAGGCACAAGTCAGAAAATGGAGGGCAAGAGCAGTGACACTGATGTCCAACACAGTGCAGGGAAGCAGCAGCAGAGAAAGCAATAAGGGCTTTCTTGCCCGCAAGCCCAAGCCAGGACCAGCCTGGGGTCTCGGGACTGCATTGATGGCCTTGGCTCTTGTATTTAGAGAGAAGGACAGAGGTAAATAGCTAAGAATAGCTAAAGCCTTTTTCCTCATTCCTGTTTTCTCACGGTTACGTTTGCATGATGAACTTCAGTGAAGCCAACACACTGTGTAAGTTACTTGTGCTTGTCCTAGGAGTGGCTGTTCTTTGACACAGTTGCTGTCTAAGCTCTTGTAGTAATTTATCTGCAGCTGCCTTGGCTCAGCTTGGCCCTGCCAGTTTCCCAGCATGCGTGGAGAGCCTTTGTTTTCCATCATATCCTCTCCCTGCAGGTGAACAGCAAAGTGCAGACAATTTGCTCTCTGTGTCTATCTGGGCCAGGCCTTCCAAAGTGCTCAGGCAGCTCAAGGAGACCCTTCTTGCTCTGCCCAAACTACCAGCTTCTATTAGCTCTGCCCAGAATATTCCAGTTCTTCTTGGGCTCACATTCACTGTCCTCACACTGCTGTTAGTGTTTCATAAAACACATGGAGTCGGACCCAAATGCTGAAGGGAAGAGAACCACTGACTCCTACAGGCATTGAATCAAATTTTTCCTTTACTGAAAGACATGCAGTCTTGCAGAGAGGGTTGAATCTAAAAGCTCGGTGGAGCATCACTGGTTTTGCTGTTTGGGTTCCTGAATGGTAAATATCAAATTAAAAGCATGTGAAACCCATAAAAGGGCTGGAATGAGTAGTTGCTGTCTATTTGATTTTGAAAATGTACTTAGGCAACCTTTTATTTACAGTTAATCCTATGGAGCAGCCACTGCTCCACTGGTGAAAGTTAAGAGCATCACCTCAGTACCTGAAGCAGTGCTAATGAAACAACAGAGCTGGGTTATTCTACAAAAGAATGTAAAGACATAGAAAACAGATTTCTGCTTTCTTTTAGCATTATTTCTTTTAGCTGGAGAACCTACAGGTAAATAGAGGAGGCCAGGAGGTGCCAGTCAGAGTGCCACATGGAGAAAGGGAAGCCGTGTCTTGAGGAAAAGCAGCCCCACAAACACAGCGGTGGGGCAGTGGCTGCAGCCCCAGCCCTGCTGCTCAAAGTTCTTTGCCCAGGCAGTGAAGCAGGAGCTTCACCTCAAGAACAACAAGTGTACAAACATTTCTGCATGGGTTAAAGGTGCCCAGCTGAAAAAGTTCAAGTTTGGGGTACTGCTACTCCTAACACTTTCCCTCTACCCCCTGGAGGACCAACTCCCAGAGGCAATTGGATGCAGCACTGACCTTTCAGGACTTATGAAATGCAAACACAGCTTTATTTACTTCCTGACCCTTGGCTCAAAACATCTGCAGCTTTATAAATGAAAAGCAGCCACTGTGATTTAGCAACTTCTTCTGCCTCTGCTTCATTTTGCCAAAAGACAGAGGCCACGCTGTGATTGAGCACGGGTGTTGTGGTGACATTTGAGAACTATCAGCTGGGCTCCCCGGGCAGCTGGCACCACTGCTTTACATCTTGCATCTTGCCTAGCAGGACAAAGCCTGGCTGGTCAGGTAAAGGGCCACAGCTGGAGATTTTAGTCAAACCAACATAATAGATTGGAAATGGAGCCCTTTTCCTCAGAAACATCTTGAGTTTCTGTTCCAGACAGGACAGTTGAGTTGGCAGTCTCAACTTCTCTTGTCCCTCCACTATGTCATAGAAAAGCTGCTGCTGTTGCTCCTTTTGCACCTCTACTAGAAGAAAAAGCTGATCAAGTTTTGCCAGATCAACCCTGGGCCATGAGCATAGGGGCTAATTATTTTGAGGAGAGCCCTTGGCAAAGCTTTTCATCTCTCTTCTTCCTGAAGAAACTCTGGAAATTTGTTGGAAGCAATTGGTTCCAGTCAATTTGGTGGGGTGATGCTGGAAACTGCATAGTGGTGGCTGAAGGATTCTTCAAAAATAAAGTGATGGGAAGGAGAGGACTTCTGCAAATACTTGAAACTGAGTCGATGCAAATGTTCATTTGTCAACCTAATCTTCATGGATTCAGCAAAATGGAAAGGGATTCTCCAGTATCTGCCTCATCTGAAAAACTCCAAGCACTAGCAGCAGCAGGTTGTGCTTTTGGCAAGGCAAATTGGTCCTTCACACTCGAAAGAACCCTCAGGATGTCTGGTAGGACAGATGTAGGTACATATACAGTAAGCCTTTACAAGGTAGGAGATGAGGATGGTAGGAAATGTCCTGATTTTGTTTCTCAGGTTATTCTCAGCAAATCTTGACACAGTATTTCTTAGCAGCAGAAATACTGAAAAAAAAATAGGTTTGGGTTATTTTTGATTACTTTAAGCCCAGGAAGTGGAAAGATAATGTCATCATTTTGTGCTTTTTTGTACTTGCTATACGAAAAATATATATATATTTTGTGGCATCTGCTGAATCCTGACAAGATAGATGTCAGCATCATGTTAGTACCTACAAATTCACTCCATATGGAAGCGGATGAAAACAACTAATATTTGTGTTTCTTCATCAATTTTGATGCTCTGGAAAATTCTACACATCTCTGCTCCCAAATGACAAAAGCACAACAGAACTGTACTGTAATGTTTTATTCAGCCTCAACTTTAGATTTAAAATGCCCCTATGAAGGCTTTTTCATCTCCATCTTTGTCTTTTTTTGAATCAGATTCTTAGTTATGGCTTTGTCTTTCTTGGTTTGGAAATGATGACAACTAACTTGTCTCCTCTGCAATTTTTGGTACTTTTCTATTATGACCCCTATTTCAAGAGAGATGACATCACCTGCCATGAACCTGGAAGTTGTGTAAAAAACAGCACCTGATGCACTCTCACCAGACCCAGGTTTGAAGGAAGGATGCCTGAGAAGTCCAGACATGCAGCCTGTGGTAGGAGCAGCTTCTGCAGAGGAGGATGATCTTTTATCACCAGGACTCCACAGACAGACTCCAGCTGGTGTCCAACTCCATCTGATACTTCACCACACAATAATAACTCTTTTCTAGGTGGCTTGTCCTGTCTCTCCAGTCTCTACACCCCGAGGGGCTGCTTTCAGGGACATGAGCTGGTTTATCCCAGCCCAGGGAAGCCAAAGGTCCCAGGCACTAGTGGTGTGCTCAGCAAAACCCAGAAAAAGGGCAGCAGGTGGCTAATCCAGGAGCTGCACCAGCAGCAAAGGCCATTCCCATAAGATACATCACTCATATTTCCTGGTGAGTAAACCCTCCTTCCTCCTCTCAGGTCAGACTAAGGGAGAGTGCAAGGAACAGGTTTGGGGTTTTCCTGTCCATCCTACATTACATGGGGATGTAATGACAGCATTGCAGCTGGCAAAGCTGCACAGCTGTCCTACAGGAGTCACACAACATCCTTCCTGTCTCCATGGTGAGTGGATATGCTTTTATGGCACACTGGAAATGACACAGCCCAGTGCTCAGTGACTGCTGAATGCTCAACAATAGCATTGATCAAGGACTCTGGGATTTGCCAGAACAAGTGCTGTTTAGGAAGCAATTCCCTTTCCACTCCTTCTCTCCCTTTGTTCCCCATAACCCTTCTTGCATTTCTCCCCATCTTTCCTTCTTTCCTTTCTTCTTTCCTTCTCTCCCTCCGCTTTCTCTCCCTCCGTCTGGAGAACAGTTCATACTATTATTTATCACCATATAATATTGCTGGCCATCAGGAAACTTTGGAAACCAAGGAAAACAGAGACCTTGTGACAAAACTCAAGTGAACAATAGCTTCAAGGGCACTCAGAAGCTCTTGGCAGCGCGAGCACCATGGTGAGCTCAGCATCTGGCAGGACGAACCCTGAACCAGGACGACAAGAGGACAAGGAAACACAGAAGAACATTAGGCAAAGATGAAGAAAGATGCATTTGCTTTCTGGAATGAGATGGGGTATTTGTTTAGAATTCTATGTTGCATGATCCATATTCAAAGGTTTGATGTGTTTTCTCAGAACATCTGGCATAAATTTGACTGCAGACTTCCAAAAAAGTCTTAGTTTTGAAGGCAGCAGAGTTAAAAGTTTCTGTATTATCAATTCTTTGTCCCATCTGCCATTCTTTCTTTCTCTTTTTAGATCTTCTTTCTCCAGCGATGAGGATTGGTCAGCTCATATGGTGGTTAGAGTCAATTTGACAGTCTGCAGACACTAATGAAGGTGTTTGGGTTCATTGTTGTGTATGTTTGAGTAGCTATTCTTTATGATTCAATTTTTCTTCCATGAGTCAACATATGCTTGTTTCAGGCTTCACAGGAACTATTTTACAGCAAAAAGCCTCCCATCACTGAAAGTCCTATAAAGGTACACAGGAGGCTGGTATAATTGGCATACTGTTTCCACTCTTTACAGATTTCAGTGGGAGATTATATCCTATTTATAGAAATTAATTGAATAGTTCAAATAAACCACAAACAGTAACAAGAGATGCTGACAACTGACCTCTTTTGGCACATGTTTAGAGTGATTAGCTGTCCATCAACTTTGCAGTATAGCTTGGCTGAACCAAAAGTAATGTTGTTAACATAGAAAGGAACTATTTCAGCTTGTCAGAAATGTATTGACTTTACAACAAGATCAAAATAGATCACAACATTAGACAGAGTTCCTCCCGTTGACTAAATCTGGTGGATGTAAAGCACCTTTGAGAAGATGCTTCTGTGAGAAATGAGAGATGTGGGTCACAATCTTTCAGATGTGGGTTTTACACTGCCTACATAACTGCTTGTGTTTGCAGAAGAGGTGGCCACTACCATCAGCTATTTTATAATGTTAATCTACTATTCAATTTTTTTTTCACTATAAGAAGGAAGGATTTAATTTTGGGTTGAGTAAAGTATGTTCCACAAACCAGAGAAACATTTTACAATTTTTCTTGTGAATGCAAATACAAGCCATATATCCCTACTATGGATCAGTTCAAACCATTTTCAGCCCAACTCTGATTTATTTGGCTCAGCTACTCAACTGAAAATTTATTCAAATTAGCCTATGAGTCAGAACCTCATAAACATACGTGAGAAGCGCGTGTATAGATCATGCAGGAGTCTCTCTGCCTGAGAGTTTACTCTCCAAGTCAGGTGTCAGAAAGGTTCCTATCTCTATGAATATTTAGTAAGTCTGTGAAGGAACTGGGAAGCCAGCCTGGATTATGAGTATTCCAAATCAGTGCCCAATCCGAAGCTCTTCTTTCCTTGCTGCTCAAATTTCCAACTTTCACTTCCTTTCTGCAGCAGAGGTACTCTGATTCTGGGGGTTCAAGGCTCTCAGGAGGGCCAGTTCCCTCAGTGTGCACAAGGTAGCTCTTCAGAAGCCACTAGACATATTAGCTCAGCACTGGCATTAGAGTCAAACAGAGGTTCTGTGTTCAGACAGAAGCTCTGCAGCAGGAACAAGTTCCTCTTTTCAAGGTCTGGGAGCACTCCTCTGCCATCACCTGCCGAGTGCGTCTGCTGCGGCTGTGCAACAGCAATGGCTGTTTTAGCTGCAGCCTGGGATCTCAGGGCTAGACTTGATTCAGCACTCACAAGGAATCTTCCCTGAATAAGCAGAGTAGGCGTTGAGTTTATAAGAAGTGTCACAGTGGCTGTCTGAGACAAGAAATTACTTTAAGAGGTGAAATGTTTTAACGGGTTTCTAATATAGCTGCGCTGGGCAGAAAAAGTAAATGAATCTCAAGTTGTTATGGAACCTCCCGTGTACATGTTGCAATAAACAGGGGTGTGAAAAGCTCTGAGAAAGACACAGGAGACAGAAATGCAGATTAGAGAGGAAAGCAGAGGTGGGTGAGAAATGAGCTAAGTGTTGGCATTGTGTACAGTATAGTGGGCATTGCTCATCTCCACGAACAGCCCAGCACTTTCCTACGCCCTCCCTCCCTGGAGGGGCTGCCTCGAGGCACTTCTCGCTCGGGTGGAGGGGGGGGAATTATCATCTTTCCCATGAGGATGGGAAAACCAAGGCAGGAAAAGGTCAAGACCAATATTTCAAAAACTGATTTTCGGTGGCTTGATTTCTGCATGTCTAAAAGGAAAGCAGTCTTGTTTCCTTAATGAAAGCCATGACTTCCATGAACATCATGACCTTCATGAACCTCATGACTTGCACAAGTGTGGACAATTTTCTGATTAGTACATAAAAAAACAAGGTCCGAGGTGTCTTGGATTCAGCATTTGAGATAAGTACACAGAACATGTTGGTCTCTTAAATGCTACTGTAGCTCATACAGCTACAGTAAGTTACCACAATTAATGTTTCCTTTTGAAGGAATCTTCACTTTCCTAGTGAAGGAATCTTCTTTTAAAATAATATAGTTGATTTGGATGTTACTTATCACAGCTTTTATATTCACATTGTTATACAAACTGTCCACAAATAACATGGAGGTACCTATGGAGTTGCATTCGCTTTTTCCTGATTTTTGTTTGAGTAAACTCATCTGACTTCACAGGGTAGATGAGGAAACTACATCTTCCCTACATGCCACTAAGAACTGTAATTTTTTCTTTTGGATAGGGGTATGGCAGCTCCCCTGACAGCCCTACACCCACCCTCTGTCTTGCTGAGTTTTACACTGCCTTCAGTGACAGCACAGATGCTGGAGTTGAGCTGCTTGGTGACTGTCAGGCAGTGTGTCCACAGAGTGGTGGCATTCTTTTAGCAAGGATTCCATAGCATGGAGAAGCTCCTGATTGAACCAAGAGGAAACCAAGCTGACTGCCTGACACAGGTCTAGATTTTCTCAGGGCCACTTTGCAGCTGGAAATGTCAGGGAATTCAGACTGCATCAGTGAGCACCAATCCAAATTCTGGTGCCACACCTTCCTTTGCTAAGGTGCTCACTTTGGCTCTCCCACAGTGCATTCCCTTTTCTGCTATTTTCCCAGCTTCCATATATTAGGCCCACACCGTTTCTATTTGTGCAAACATCCAGTTCCTCATACTGCTTTAGGAAAAATCCAATACACCTCCACAGATACCATAGACATTTTGGAAAACCTGTTGCTTGCATTCAAATTAATCTTTGTTATTTTTATTTAGTTGCAATCTCCTCTGTAACAATCTACTGTATAATGACTTTTGGACAGGCTAATTTCATCTTGACAATGTCAGATCTCTGTGATGTTCTTTCATTTCTCTCTCCTTGACTATTCCATGTCAGTTTGTGAACTGTTAAATAGCAGCTATACATATGTATACATATAATGATCTCCAGGCTTTAGGAGACAAACACAGACAGGTACAGATAATAGAGTTTACCCTGTCCCACTCTGTTATCAACTCTGGCTGTTTGTGAAAGCTGCAGCATGACTGTGTTTCATGAAGACAGTTTTTGACCAAGGATGAGTGTTTCCCATACTGCCTGCAAAGTTTTGTTGCCCTGGAAACATGTATTGTTGTTATGTGGAAACATCTGTGAGATGTATGGGAACACCAAGGTGATCTGGATGAAATATGGCAATGGAATGGCAATAAAGGTGTGCTTAACTGTGCTTATGGAAAGTTACAGACAAGAAGCATTATTGATCAGCAAAGTACAATACTGTGCAGAATTTTAAAATAATTAGCTTCTGAGTTTTTCTTTAAGCAATTGATGCTTGTCAGATGTGGAAAAGAAGAGGGAAGTGATAAAGAAGAAGATGAGAAGGTACTAGTTACTGTAGTTTCCTTAATTTGAGATCTATGCTTGAATGCCTTTGATATATAAAATAAATATTTTGTTTTTTTCTTCAACTTACAGTTTCATTCTCCAAGAGTAAAAAAAAAAAACCCCTCAAGGTTTTGAAAAGTCACAGTTTAACTGTGGTTTAGCTGTAGATTTGCCTTTAACCTGCTTTATTTGATCAGTAGAAAATCCCTGTATAAACCCTCTTATTTAATATATCTTAATATGTAATAAACTCTTCAGTTACTGAATAATTGAGAATCAAACTACCTTGATCCAGTTTCACTAGGTCCATTCAAAATTTAGGAGTAATTTAGGGCTTGATTAAATGTTCCTAATGTAAAGTTAAATAAACTTAATGCCAGTAAAAGCTATTTTAGGAATTGCCACCCCTGCTGAAGGGTAAGGAGTTTAAAACAAACTCTTTTAATTTACTTTAAAAGTTACTAAGATAAACTATTCTAAGTGCTTCTGTGTAGAAAAACTTGCAGAGCTATGACAATGGACTCTGGAAAACTGCTGCTTAACATGACTACATGAGTGAAGCCCAGAAACAGAAAGCAACCAAATCTTGCACCTTTTATAAATAAAAAATCAAATACAACACTTTCCCCCTTGCCCTTTTGGGGAGTGAAAAATACAATTTTGCCTACATTTTCTCAGTTTTCTTGCCATTGCTGCTACTTGTAGCTCTAGCAGTGGGAACGCTGGCCACGATACAACTGTGCCAGCAGGAACAAGCTGGGCTCAATCTGAGTCCTGACAAGCGAGGTGGAATCCAGCAAATAACATGGCTTCAAATCAATCGTTCTTGTAGTGTCAGAAGTCTCGCAGCACATTTCACAGATACATTCTCCATGGAGGGCTATATGAGCAGAGAATGTATTTTGCAGGGATCGGATTATACTAAAAATTCCCTGAAAGGCTTATCGCAGAGAGCCCCGGGGCTGGAGCGGCAGATGCCGGAGCTCATCCCACTCTGGAGCAGAGGTGTACGCGGCAGGGCTCTGTCCCCTAGCGGGCACAGCGAGACGTTCCTTCACCGCTCGTGCAGGGGGAATCTCCTCCCAGTGAAAACGGGAAGGATTTATTAGAAGAATATGAATGTTTAATTCACATTCCTTACTCCTGTCCCCCTCACCGTGGCCGCCAACAGGCTCAAATCAATTATTCAGTTCATCTGAGTAGTTATGGGGAACTCAATGAGGAACTTTTATTCTCTTTTTATTTTTTTTTCTTTTCCATGTGCATTTTAAAAAAATGTTAGACATTTGCTTTCCTTTTTTCCAGGACAGACCTCATTTCAGTTAAAGTAATTCTCTTCAAAGAGAGCAGAGCAGTGTGAACTCAGTTTTCCAAGTCACACGAAGAGGTCTGCTGATTTATCAGAGCCTGGGATTGCCTGAAGGATTTGTCCCAAGATCTGAAAAGCCAAAGAGATACCAACAACCTTAAAGGCAGAATGCTGCTTTTCAGACTGGTGCATTTGTCTCCTAAAGGGAAATTCCACCCTCTAGCAAAACTGTACAAAACTTGTACATAAGGAGGCAGGAGAAGCTGTCTGAGAAATACAGAGGTCCAGAGGACACCATGGCAGCAGGAGCTCTGCTCCCAGGCAGGCACTGGGCACTTCCACTGTGGCTCCTGCTTGCTGGGCCTGCCAAGGACCTGTGCCTAAAAGCAAGATTTTGGTGGCACTCCATTGACTTGGATGCATTGCTGACTGCTTTGTGACTGCACACATTACCAGATTTGATTCCTGTTCCCTTCCCACCACTTTGGCCCTGTCTACTTTCAGAGAATCTCATATTTAACTCAATTCTATATCCTTTAGAAAGAAACCATCTACACAGCTCCTGTGATGCTGTAGACCTGGAAGGAATGGACCATGAGGTGATCTCAGGTCTGTGCAACACTGTGGGGGATTTCTATTGAGTGAACATTCACAACACAAGTTATGAGTATCCCCTTGGCATGAAGTTGAGCTCCTAAGGGTCAGACCCATAGCCTACAGTCTAGGGGACTTCAGATCTGTACTTAGCTCTGTTTTAAACAGAAGGTTGTACCACACTCTTCAGTATTAGGGCTTAAATCTAAACTGTCTGGTTCCACCTGAGGCATCAGGGATACACCAATGTGGGAACACTTTAAAAATCCACACAGGAGTGTGATGCCAAGGCATGATTACTGCCCACAGGTGGCACTCCGTCATGAGCCCCGGCTGCTTGCTGAGCCCTCTCATGAAGGAGGTCTCCCTCAGTTATGAGAAAAATGTTTGCTTTGCTATTCAGTAATGACCTTTCCTTGAGGGACTGCAGATCTTTGGAGTGGAATAAACTGAGCAAGACTCCTGGAAAGTACTGTCTATTCCAGAAGAAAACTCCAGTGTGCTGGGGCTGACTCTATTCATATCTTCTGTGAAAGCACAAGAGGTTTTAAGGTTATTTTGACAGATGGTGTCATGTCTGTTTCCATTCAAAAGCCAAGGGAGCATCTCTGTTTGGATTTGTGTCAGTAGCCCTATTTCCGGGTATTATTTACATCTCCTGAAATAAAACAGTCACAATTCCTTGGATATATTTGGAGGATTGCAACAGTTTATGACCCAAACCTCCCTGAGATTTCCTACCATAAACATCTCAGTACCAAAATGGGACACATTAGGGCAATCCCAGAGAATGTCCCTGCGTACTTCAGAACAACCACCAGCCTGGTGAGAGACACTGACCTCCCAAGTCATGAAGCTGTGATGCAGCTGGGCATGTGATTTCCCTGGCAAAGAGCACATTCTGCACTATCTGTGAGAGATCCCTTAAGGAAATGACTGCACAGATCAATAAAGAAAAAAGCCAAAATATTTTTTGATGCCCATAAGATACAGAGTGAGGCCTTGCTCAAAGAGCCTGTTAACTTGCTCTCAGGTCAGACAGATGCTTCTCATGTGATGCAGCTGGGAAAAAAAAACATGAAAAGGCATTCTGACTGAAAGCTGTGTGGAAGTAACACTCATGGATGGAGAGACCAAAGCAACTATTTGTCCTCCTATTACCCACTTTAGGCTATAGAAGAGGAACACTGAGCTAAGATAGATTTTTGCCTCATGCTACAAAGGAGGCAGGCAGGATATGCATTCTAAGAAAGACAGCTGGGTTTCACATACCCCTGTTCCTGTGCTTCCATGAAGGTTGATGAATTTTTTTCCCAAATCCCTTTGCTAGGTTGCACAAGACCTACACCTCATTGCATCTGTCCATCAGGGTGAGAGCAAAAAGGGAGGATCTAGTGAGAACGTGGAAAGAAGCAAGGAATTTGTTTGTCTCTAAATTTTAGCCCAGGACAGGCACCTGTGAGCCCTTCATACAGCAGAGCAATACTTTTGAGAGATACAAAAAGCTGCAAGTTTAGCTTCTAAAGCTGCTGATAAAGGACAACTGGGCTTGTAAAACCAGTTCCCATCCCTTCAGCCCCTAGAAGAAGGAGCCTAAGAACAATTTCCCTATCTCCTGCACAGATCTATAGCAGGCTCAGCTGGACTGACAGCTGCCAGTGAGGTAAAGAGCAGCACAGTTCAGACTGTCAATGCTTTGGCTTTGAAGTTGTAAAATGTTTTAAAACAGAGAAATATTTTTACTATTATCCTAAATTTGTGTCATGTACTTATGCTCCATGTAAAAGTAAAGAGGAGTAAAATGATTGTCAGTTGTGGAAAACCTGAGTGCAGCCAAAATTATTCCTTCCCTTAATGTTAAACTTGACAAAGCACCTGAGCATAAAATGTATGAAGGATTCAATTCATCAGAAAAATTCCCATTAAAAAAAAAATCTCCAGCTGGATCAAGTGTTCAGTGAAAAGGAACTCAAGAGCTCTGCACAAAGACCAAAGGTAGACATGGCCTTTGAGGGAAACCTGTCAGAAAGAGCTCTGATAATGAAGAGCTCTTGGCTAGTGAAGAACACAGCCAAGCACAAAGTCTATCAATTTCTCCAGACTGGCTTTACCTTGGCAAAGCCCAGCTGGCCATGCTGGGATAGGCAGCTCTCTGGGGCTCTGAAGAATTTTTCATGTAACTTAGTCCTCTGTGCAGGGTTCCAAGTAAGAACCTTCCATTTTGTCCTGTGATTTATAGCAGGGCAGTTCACATGTTTGTACCTCGTGTCTCCTTCATTACCATCTCACTCTTCATTCCTTCTGTATTCAGAATCATCATGGGTGGCACGGAGCAAAGAGGAGTACAAATCTCTGCGGTAAATACTCCCTGTGTCTGTGCCTGAGGTTCTCCCTGAAATGACAACAGCAGCAGAGGGAAATTGCTGTGACTCCAGTTCGTGTCTCTGCCCCCACAGATGATGAGCAAGTGCTACAGAGCTGCCAGAATCTTAATTTCACTTGACTGCTGCTTGATGAAGCAATGGGAACAGAGGCAGGAATGGTTTTCTTCTGACTGAAGAGCAATTTCATCTATCTACTGGATTATCTTGCTTACTACCGCGTCGTTTGTTTTTTCTTAAATGTTAAACAAAAACGCTTGCAGTCTAATAATACAAACTCCCCAGACCCATTGCAAATGGGGTAAAATTGTAATTTTCCTTATTCAACCCTCTTACCTATTAACTGAGCAGGGGTCAGACAATTCCAGCAGAACTATTCTTCGGCCATTTCCTCTGGTTTCTCTGTTTACTCCTCCACACATCTATCTTATTGTTTATTATTCCTTTTATTTCCATCAGGATCTGCATGCTTGCATATAATTTTATTGACTGAAGGGGTAAGTTCATAAAAGCATTTAAGCCTTCCAACACTTGAAAGGAGTCTACAAGAAAGACAGAAACGGACTTTTTACAAGAGCATTTAGTTACAAGACAAAGGGGAATGGATTCAGACTGTGAGTACGTTTCGATTATTTATTGGATATTAGGAGGACGTTCCGTACTGTGAGGGCGGTGAGCACTGGCGCAGGTTGCCAGAGAAGCTGTGGATGCCCCATCCCTGGAAGTGTTCAAGGACACGTTGGACGGCGCTTTGAGCAGCATGGTTTAGCGGAAGGCTCCAAGCCACGCAAAGGGTCGGAAGTAGATGACCCTCCCGTCCCTTCCAACTCCGGCTATCCCGGGACTCGGCGTGACCCGAGCATCGGGCACCGCCCCCACCTCCCGCCCCGTCCACCATGGCGGCGCCGCCGCCTCACGGGCCGCCCGCAGGCCCCGGGCGGGCGGGGACAGCCGCCTTCCTATTGGTCGATCCTCTGCCCGTTCTTCTCTGCTATTGGAGGAGAGTGGCCCGTAGGCGGGGACAGCCCCTGAACGACGGCTGCGGCGGCGAATGGGCGGGCGCGTCCGTGCCTCTCGACGGCGCTGGGGCGGGAGCCAATGGGAGCGGCGGGGCGCGCGTGCGGTGCCGGGAGCAGGTAAACAGCGGGGCCGGGAGCGCCGTGGGGATGCGGGCGGGGATGCGGGATCAGGATCTTCTCACGGCGGGATCCTGCGGGCTGGGCATGGGCCCGGCCGGGCCGGGCCAGCCGCCGGCCTTCGCGCGGGGTCCCGGGGTCGCCGCGCTCCCAGAGCTGCCTGTGTGTCTGCGTGTGTATATACCTACATATGTATGTTCTTATATAGGTGCTTATTATAGAGAAAAAGGAATACACGTGTTTCCGTGTGTGTTTGTGTATGTACGTGTGTTAAAATGTCTGTACCCCATTTCTCCTGGGCGGTGGCGGCGTATCCCGGCTTTGATTTGGAGGCGCCTCCGGCACACCTTCAGAGGCAGCCGGGTTTTTTAAGCCTTCAGAAGGGCGCCTGGGGAGCCAGAACCTCTGCACGGGGGCGAGGTCTCCTCTGGCCTCCTGCAAAATCTCTGCCAGACACGGTGGGGCTTGGCTTGGCTTTTCCTGCCCCTCTTCTTCCATGTTTGTTGTCGGTGTCTCCGGCCGGGCTGGCCGTGCGCTCGGATGCTGAGTACGGGTGTCCCCTTGGGAAAAGCAGCCCAGGGGAAAGCAGCCCCTCGGCTAGGACACAGCAACTCAGCCCCAGCACGGGTGTCCTTGGGTGTCCCCGAAGTGTCACCTCAGCCCCTGCTGGCTGTCATGTCCTCAGCAGTATCGGGAGCAGTGCGAGTTGCTGCTCCCGCATGTGAAGGGTAATTCACAAGGGCTTTGGGGTTTCACTTGTGCGAGTAGTGCTGCAGGGCTGTGGTGCCTTTATGCTGTGACAGGGAGTTGGCTGATAGAGCACTGATCTGGTCTCAGTGCTGGCAAGATTATCCTTCTGACCCTCTCGGGGAGGGTCTGATTTCAGCTCTGCCAGCAGAATTGCCTGTTGGGGCTACACCTTGTGGCTTTCTTGTGGGACAAGAGAAAGCAGTGCGAGTTCAGCCAGAATGTAGAAAGAAAGCTACAGATCTTTACAACTTCCCATAACATCTTGTGTTTTCTTATTTTTGTGTTCTGGGGCTGAAAGTGAGTGGTATTTGCACACTGAGATGGTCTGTTCGAAGTCCCCTGTCATTTTAGCAGCACGCCCATTCTGACTTTATTTATTGGCAAGAACATGGAAATCTTTCCTCCTAATTTTGGCCCCACCACTTCTGATTTTTTTAAAGTTTATTCTCTTCATATTTACCAATAGCAGAGGTTGCTGCAGCCAAAACTTTGGAGAAGTCAGAATACTGACATCAGGCTGTCAGTATTATCCTAAAGCCTTCTTTTGATCTAAATATAACAAAGAAAATACATTTCTCTTCATCTAATTGCCATCAAAGAGAACAATATGGATAGGAAGGAATTTTAACTCTCAAGTGAATAAGTAAGTATTCTGCCAGGCTATAGCAACTATTCTCTGCTGTATATTGTAGAGGTATTATTTGTGATGGATGAAATGCAAAGCAAAAGATTTAAATAGTTTGCAGCATGAAAATAAAAGGCAAACTGAGGCTAGATCCTGATGTTAGTGAACTAGCCCAGTTTAATCAAAATCCATAAAGCTGGCTTTTCACAGTTGAGGAAAGAGGTCTTTTGCATGAAGGACATCTGGAAAGAGAATCAGTGACTCCTGCTTCCCTTCAGGATTCACAAGACTGCTGTAAAGTGGGAGTAATTGTATTCCCACCTCAGCTCCTCTAAGACACACTTACTACTGGCCTAGTTTTTGTCCCCTTTCATTTTTGCCATGCAATTTTGAGAGTTGGGTCATTTTGCTCTTAAGCATTGTATGATTTTTTTGAATGGGACCTGATGGTTTGAGAGGCAAAGAGGAGAACCTTGCCTGAAATAACTTAGTCCTTCAGTTTGATAATGAACTGGCACATTGTTTAATGTATTTGGTACATCATGCTCTAAATTCTGTGAATACAGATCCAGATTTCATTTATCTCAGTGCTCCATGTTTTCCATTCCTGAGCTGTCCTTCCCCCCTTTTCAACTCAGCCTAGAAAAACAGTCAATATGCACAGACATATTTGCTGTAATGAGCACAAGTAGGAAAGAAGGCTCCCTTGCTTTCCATCATGGTGTGTGCAGCATCCTTTTGGCAGGCAGAAATCATTTGCACAAGGCCCTTTTCCTTAGCTTAAGCAGTGAAATGAGACCAGAAAACAGTATGGCTTTGTAACACCCCTGTCTTAGTTGCCTGTGCTCTGTGGCTCCCTTTTTGTTTGTCAAGCAAGTCCCTGGCTTTCTGTTCTTTCCCTCTGCTCAGCCCAAAGGGTGCTGTCGTGCTGGGTATGAGTGTGTGAGTGACCAGGCTGGTCCTTCCTACCCTGGAGGACAGCTTGCTCAAACCACAGCTCTCTCTGGCAGCCAGCACAGCCTTGGTGCCAGTTCCAAGTGCACCTCTGATGAATAAATAGTGGCATCAGACAAAATCCCTGCTGAGTCTGTGGTTGGCAGAGGGGGAGAGCCAGTGTTCCTGTCCCTGTGAACCAATGTTCCAGGCCTCTGCTTAGGTAAGAGCCACAAAGCCACACTGCCAAGGGTTTTGCAGACCTGAGGTGAGGGTGGGCTGCTTGTCTGGCAGCAAGCAGAGGGCTTGTCCCCTTAAGGCTCAATCCTACTGGAAGGGAGATGTACAGTGCTCTGTATTCCTGCTCTGTATCCACTGGGCTGCCCCCATAGCCACTCTTGGGACCANGGATGCACAGTGCTCTGTATTCCTGGTGTGGGCACTGCCACTGGGCTGCCCCCATAGCCACTCTTGGGACCAGCCCTGCTGGGACCTGGCTCTGTGGCAGCAAAGGGAAACTGGCACCTTACGGTCATTTCAAAAGCAGGACACAGCTGATGAGCACCTGGTGTTGGCACCAGAGAGTTGGAGGGTGGTGAGACAATCCCTGTGGCAGGACAGTTTAGATCAGCCTAAGGCAGCTGTGACTTCGGTGTCTGCCTCAGGAGCTCCTGTGAAGTCCTGGATTTATTGGGGTGTGTTTGTGTCAACTCTCACTGGAACCATGGCTGTGTAAAGAAGGGACAGGGAAGCTGTGTTCAGGTCTGAATCTGCTTGCTGACCAGAAGTATCACAGCACCTTTGCATGTCCATATCCTTGTGGGGGGGGCATAGGAGAAAATGTCCTTAAAATTGGCTGTATTTCAACATAAGTGTATTTCTTCCCATGTAACTGTGAAGGTTAGTAATTGGCACAGTGGTTTTGCTATTGGTTTAACTCCTCCAGTGGGCATAACTAGGGTATTGAAAGTAGGCTAACTGGCTGTCCTTCAAAGTCCTCTGCTGAATTGCTCTCTTCGTGTAGCAAAAATGATTTCTTAAATAATGTGAGAAAAAGTTCTTCAGTATTTTCATTGGGTTGTTGAAACCTAAATATGGTCCAAAACTATCAGTGAGTAAAGCTTTGTTTCCTCCCTGATCTCTGACATGAGCAGAAGGTTTTCCGAGTTAAATTCCACAGGTCACAGATCCTGTGGCATGCATAACTTATCCTGTTCCTCATCCAGAAATGTGTCATGATTGAATGACTATGTATGTGACTTCTTTAAAGACCTAATTCCTATAACTGGAGCAGAGTCTAGTGTCCCAGCTGTAAATTGTGAGCCCTTATGTGCTCAGTCAGAAGAGTGTGTTAAGCATCCAGAGAGGAGATCTTGGTCTCTGTAAGAAATAAGCACACAAGTGTTAAGCAGCTCGCTCAGTAAGAACATGGGATTACTATGAAGCTGACAGGTCTGGTGTGAGGTTTAGCCCTGCTTCTGTTTCCCATAACTGTACCACTTTTATCAACAAAGGAGGAACACAATGATATGAAAAAGCAAGAGAAGCCAGGGGAGGAGCAGATGTCTGAAAAATGTTTCACCTGGGTGGATTGAGTTGATCTAAAATTTCTTGAAGGTGCAGATGTGTTGAGGAGGCTGTGAAAGAAAGGGAAAGGCCTCCTACTCCTCCCTCTTTCCTTCCTCCAAAGTGAATTTCAATTTCTTTAGTGAGAAGCAAGAATATCTCACAGATCTTCAAAGTATCCACTCTGACGTCAGGGTGTGCTGGTTGGGCTGTGAATGTATGATTCAGATTTAAGTGACTGCGTCCAAATCACGTGGCTTCTTCAGCTTCCTCTTCTGTTTCCTGAGACACAGGAGCCTGGGTAAGGATCTCTTGTAGAGGAGAGTGGTTCTGGTAGATATAACTGCTTGCAATGCATTAGAGGTATGGTTTTGCTCATGGACAAGTGGCTGAGTATCAGAAAGTGAAATTACTTGCTTTGTTAAGCTGACTTAATAAACGCTAAAAATAATTTTCCTATTAGTTGCATTTATAACTTCCTGAAATCACAATTTTAAGGCTGTTCTGAAGTATTCAGGGCAGTGCACCTTCTCCCTCTGGTGTCTAGAAAGAAGAGCTGTTCCTTTCCTTTCTGCACTCTGTCACTGCTTTTCTGCATAGCAGTGGGTGAAAAGAGGCCAAGCATTTCTAGCCCCTGCATTTATTCTCCATATTTTTGCCCATCCAAATAGTTTTGCTTTTAATCACAAGACAACATAAGGAGAAACCCACAAGTGGCTCTCCTAAGGAGACAGGTCTCTCCCTTGCCATGCAAACATCTATACCAGCAAAGAGAAGCACTGCTAATAAAATTCATCTGGTTAATAAACAGTCATAAGACAGCATGTAGCTCCTGATTAGTGGCTTATATAAAGCTGGGGCTCCAGGTTACTAAGAAACTTCTGCTCCTTGCTGATGCTCACAGGAGTGTTGTGTAAGAGCTGAGCTCTCTGAGCTTTCTGACAGGCAGCCAATGTGTGAAGGGAAGCTGTGTCTGGTCCCAGCCAAACGAGCACTGAGCGCTGAGAAACCTCCTCTGTGGAAGGTAAGGTGTACTGATGGGAGAGGGGAAAGAGAGGCAGCAAGTGTGAAAGCTGTGGTAAAGTAAGTTCCTTTAGTGCTGCACGTTGCTGATACTCGTGCCTGCAGCAGTCCCAGCCACTTCAGCTGAACGGATTGTCATGCCTGGCTGAGGGCAGGATAAATCTGCAGTTGGGAGGAGAGGGAGCTACACGGTGTGCAGGAGCCTCCCTGCTGAAATCTGCTGAATCCTCTTCAGTCTTCAGTGTTCACTGTTTCCTTCTCTGCTCTGCTTGTCCCCACAGCCTTGAGTAGTGCTTGGCTGTGCCCTCCTGAGTGCTCCCCTGGAAAGCGGCGATGATCACATTCATGAACAATTCGGACAGCGAGGAGGAGCCCTGCAATGAGAGAACATCCCTGATGTCTGCAGAGAGCCCTCCAGTACCCTCCTACCAGGATGGCCTGCAAGCCTCAGAAGCAGGGGAAGCACAGGCACATAGGGTAGGTGTGTGTCCCTCGTGGGGAGTGGTGACAGAAGCAGTCCTGCTACCCATCAGTCCCTCCTACCAGACAGGATTCTAGGATTGGCTTTGGTCAGTGTTGTTTCCCTGGTGTCACTCTCAGCCAGCAACAGCACTGCCTGTTGCCATTTCCTCCACTCTGACTTTTTCCCCATTTTTATCTCCAGATATACTCCTCCCTTTTCCTTCCTTTTGGTAAGGATACAGGCTTTTAATCAGGACCTGATGCACATATGACTGTTGCAGGATATCCTTTTTAGCCTTCTTGTTTTGCCAGATACGCTTTGTCTGCTCTGGTCAGATGCAGCTAATGTTAGAACAGAATCTAGTCCAGCTGCCAGCAAAGCAGCAGGATAAAGCAAGCACAGCATTGTTGGGAGAGGAGGAACATGTCAAGCTTATATCACCTCAGATGACATTTTTTCTGTCTAGTTCTGAAGGGCATCTTGCCCTTCATGTGTCTATCTATATATTTGCATTTGAAGAGGTCCTTAGATACCCTTGGAATTGGTTTAAAAAATCTGCTGCAACCTGTTTGCAATGGAGTTTAATGAAATTTCTAATTGCATTGTTCAGTTGGTACCTTTCTATTAGGACTCAGCTGCTATGCTGTGGTGGCCTACAGCAGCCTCGTGAGATATGATGGAATCAAGCTTTGAACACAAAGAAAAGCATCTTACACATTTGCTAATATTTCTTTTCAGAAGAGGCGAGCAGGCAGCAGCCGTGGCCCAAACAATATCGCTGGTGGAGAAATGTCTGGCTCGGGTGTTCCAGTGAGAGAAAGCGCCCTGGAAAATGAAGAGGAGGAACTGACTCTGAAATACGGAGCAAAGCATGTAATCATGCTCTTTGTGCCTGTCACCCTTTGTATGATTGTTGTCGTCGCCACCATAAAGTCAGTGCGCTTCTATACGGAGAAAAACGGGCAGCTGTAAGTGGGGTCTGCAAACAGCCGGACTATGTGGGGCCCCCTGCTCCTCACACACACTCTGTGCATGCAGAGTGCTTCCTTGGCAGGCTGGGAGAACCTTTACACAGGTCAAGGTGGCTGTAGAAACACACAGAGAACTTACCAAAGTACGCTATGTTCACCTGTGTAAGTTTTTCCCATACCTGCATTACACTGATCCGTTAGTGCTGTCATTTAGGGCGCCCTGGGTGAGGCCTGTGAGCGGCATAAAAACAAGGCTGCTTCATTCTGCAGCATAAAAGGCCCAGGCTGAGCTCCTAGGCTGTTCACTCACTAGCTGGCAGCAATCAGGGAATAGCATGTTCATTTGGATGAGTGTCTCATTTCCTGGTGATGCTTCTGGTTCCTAAAGACTCATGGTGTGGATACGTGATTCCATCCATCTCCTGCTGACAGTGCCTGGCTCCTGGGGCCTGGCTCCTGGGGCTCCAACTGTGCTTCACATATGGGGTGGAGAAAGGGGGACTGTGGTCCCTTGAACTGAATCAAAGGAAAGAAAACGAGGGAACGGGTGTAGGGTGGTGAGAAGGGCTAAAAGAGTCCAAGAATCTCCTACCAAGTGTGGAAAGAAAGAGTGTCCCCCATTTCAGAACAGCACCCCGGAAGTATCCTTGTAATTATCGTGGAGAGGTTCCAGAGCATGCAGCAAAAATTCATGTTCTGCAGAGCACTTTAAAATAAAGTCATTTATACTCTAGGTCTTTTTGCTTAGAGCTCTGCCAGCCACAGCTGCTCTGTAAGAATGTGCTTTTGATAGAGACCACTAATCTTTAGTTGATAATTAACTTGAGCCCAGCCCCTTCAGAGGCTGCACCTCATGTTTGCTGTCCTTGGCAGTTCTACCTCCCTTTCTTTCCCACACACAGAGAGGTCTGGTTTTATCTGGGAAAGATGATTAGAAAAGAATATCTATACTTTATATGGCTTTTGCTTTATCCTGCAGCATCTACACCCCTTTCAGTGAGGACACCCCATCTGTGGGACAGCGTCTCTTGAACTCGGTGTTGAACACCATCGTAATGATCAGTGTCATCATTGTAATGACCGTGTTCCTAGTGCTGCTCTATAAATATCGCTGCTACAAGGTAAAGCATTCATGCCAGAGCCTGTTCCAGCTCTGTGCTGTGAGCCTGGGATCAAATGGGCCTTGCATGGCAGTGAGAAACACTGGCACTGCACTGGCTTATCCTCATCTTGGGCACAGCAGGAGTCATACTGTGCAGAAGTCTTTGTCAGTAGTGATGGAGCTGGGGCTCTGAAAAGGCTTTGCTATTATTTTGTTACTAATGGTAGACCCTTAGAAATAAGGTCTGCTACTTTGTGTTAGCCAGGTCTGAATTTTCTGCATCTGATCCAAACGTTTTGTCATTTGTACTTATGGACTAAGTTGTACCATTTACTGTGAATGTCTTCTGTTGAGACATTTCAGACAAGCTTTGTGGGAACTGGTATTATTCCTGCCTGTGGAAGGTCTGGTAGGAGAGCACAACGCTTGGAGGGAAAGGCACATTAAGGTTCTATGGTGCTCATGAAGTTCTTTTATGTGGTACCAGCCCACCATTTGAGCTCTGTCCATTCCTGCTTTTTAAACTTGTCCCAAAGACTGAGTTTATTTTGCTGTGGGCAAATCCCTCTTCCTTCCTAGTAAACAGAAATAACGTGCTCACCTGTATGAGCTAGCAGCCAGGATGGATAGCCATGAAAATACTTAGGCCAGAGACTGAAAAAAAACCCCAAACCAACTAAAACCCTAAGAGACAGAATACAAAATGAAAGTGGGAGAACTGGGAGGAACTGGCTGTCCCTCCTCCTTCACTGACCACAGGGAAGGCAGGGTTTTTGGACACTAGAAGAGGAGTGCAGAAGGATTGAGCTGCAGTTTTGTGACTGTGCAGGGGTAACAGCCCCTACAATCACTGTCTCTTCTTGCCCTTATTAGTTCATCCATGGCTGGCTGATCCTGTCCTCCTTGATGCTGCTCTTCCTCTTTACCTACATATACCTTGGGTAAGTGGGAATGGTGCAGGTAACCTGGCAGTTCAGGGCTTCTTCACCTCTTTGCTGAGAATTCTCACTTTGAACAAGAAAAGGAATGTCTCCCCTTCTCCAAATGGACATTTAAGTGTTGTTAGCTTTCTTTTCTAAAAAGTGGAATAGTCAATGCTCAATTTTACAAAAATTGCTGGGAAGTGATACCTTGAGCATTAATCTTGTGGTACAGAGGCCCTGGATTATACATTGAGAAGCATGTGGAAAGGCACCTTCTGTGGCAAAGTTACTTCTCTGATTTGTCTTTTTTCTTAGGCAGCATTGTTCCAAGCTCATTCCCTTAGCTCCCAGCTCAGGTGAAATGAAACTTTTACTTGTGGGTGACATTTCTTAAGACATTGTCATTTTTAACTGTGAGCATAACTTGGTGGGATGACACTGACAGGATTTCTTTGCTGTAGACAGTCATGTAGCCACAGGCCTGTTCTCGTTTAAGACTTGAAATCCTGCCTGCTCAAACCCTTGGAATTGCTGTTGAACTAATGACTATGGCATTGCTGGTCTGTAACACAGCACATCCATCTCATGCAGGAGGAAGAGAGCTCAGAGCAGCAGCAGCAAGTAGCCAAAGGGCAGGTTCCCCTTTCATGATGAGAGTTGCTTTATTCTGCTTCCTCCTGGTGTATTTGGGGGCTTTTTTTGTTTAACTACAGCCAGTGGGATGCTTTGCATGTCACTTGCTTAGCTAAATTTTCTTGTGGTATTCCAGTGAAGTATTGAAGACGTACAACGTGGCCATGGATTACCCCACTCTGTTCATTGTCATCTGGAATTTTGGAGCTGTTGGAATGATTTGCATCCACTGGAAAGGTCCCTTGCAGCTCCAGCAAGCTTATCTCATTATGATCAGTGCTCTAATGGCATTGGTGTTCATTAAATATCTACCTGAGTGGTCAGCATGGGTGATTCTAGGCGCAATCTCCATCTATGGTAAGTCTGGGTTGTGACTCTCAAGGTGTGGCTCCTGGAGAGGTTACTCTGAGGCAATCTCAGGACTCTCTATGTCCCTCAAAAAAAACCAACTTTATGGTGCTAATAGCCTTATAAAGTGCCAGATGGGCAATTAATATGACTCCTTGCCTTATCTCTTGCTAACTGTTTGTGTAGGTAGTGTACCTCAACCAGGTTTTTCAAAGTGGATCACCAAGTCAGGGAAGGACTGAACCTCACCTAACTGCATGGTAGGGGTGGTTGGATTTTTATCAGTAGCAGACCTGACAGTCTTGCAGGTTTTGTTTACTGTTATCAAGAGATCATGGGTTTTGGTTGGAGTTAAAAGTTTCAAGAGAACCTGCAGAACAAGAGGGAGGAGATCTGACAGAGGAGAGAGGGTAGGCAAAAAGAGGTACTGGACTAAAGGCCTTCATTCATGTGAAACACAGAGCCAGTGTATGTACTGATGGATTGTGGAATGTGAACAAAGCACCCCCACTCCTCCTCTAATTAAATATAACATCTCAGTGAAATGCTGGTTTCTGCTTTCAAGGAACTCATGTGGTATTCTCAAGGGCTTTTTATAGGATTAGCACAGTGAAAACTCTTATTATTACATTAAGGCTTGGAGATGGTATTTTAAGTGAACAACACTTTGAGGGACTAGAACAGCTAGAGTTATGCAAAGTGGTGGAAATTACCATTCAGGAAATCATCTGGTTTATATGGATAGATGTAAATTTGAGAGGAGAATATCTTCCTAAAGATAAAGAATGTAAAATATGCATGACAGTTCAAGATGAGATTGGTCCTTTTCTTTCTGCAGATCTGATGGCTGTTCTCTGTCCCAAGGGACCACTGAGAATGCTGGTAGAAACTGCACAGGAGAGAAATGAGCCCATTTTCCCTGCATTAATATATTCATGTGAGTAAGATTACAATATTAATGTTTTTAGCCAGATGAAACTCTATTAAACTATTTCTGTGTCAAAGCAAAGAGCACTGTCTTAGCTACTTTCTTGCCTTAAGAATAGTGCACAATTATGTTCTGGAACACACCATTTGTAGAAGGCCTTGTTTATCAGTTACAATGTTGCTACCTCTAATTAGCCAAAGAGAGCCCACATTTACCTTGTGAAGCTGAATGTTCAGAAACAGATTTATCCTTTCATGAACATAGTGCAGAATATGCCTCTTTTTTTTCCCCGCACACAAAACCCTGTGTGAGGTGGGCACAACTCACACAAACCCTGTGTGAGTGTTTGCCAGGTTCTGTGATGAGGTGATGCTCACTCAATACATTTATTCATTGTGTGCATGCTTTAGAGACACACTTTAAGCATGTGATGAGGCTCCATGCCTCCTGCAGCCCCCTCTTGCCCTCTGTACTGTACAGATGGCAGTGCTTAGAATGTATTTGCTTTATTGTTTATTGTTTGGCTCCTCACTTTGCAAAGGGCTCCATTCAAGTACTGCTCTGCAAACAGAATCAGTCATTTCTTCCCTGGCTCTCTTGGGCTGTTTAACTACCATGGTGTGTGATGCCCTTGTCCAAAGGTATCCACGTGCTTAAAATGAGATTGCTGGAAGGCAGGAGAGTCAACACTCATGGGACCTGAACTCAAGTGCTTCATTGAACTCAGTGACTTTTTTATTACATCACTTGGAAGATGAAGGGTTATTCCCAAATGTTTGGTGCTAAGCTGAGGATGCCTACAACCTGACTAATTTTTTTTTTCTTTAAGTATTTAATGTTACATAAATGCTTTTATGTGTTCCAAGCAGAGTCTCAGTTCACCTCAGCTGCCTTCCCTTTTACAGGAGATTCCGTTACACTGACCTGAGACAATCTAGATGAAGTCTCTCACATGCTTTAGTTAACAAACAAGAGTTTCCCCAGAGGAGAATGCTTCAGCAAGTAATAAATCCTGAACAAAAAGTTCTTGTGCAGAATGTCAGTGTCTCCATTGCAAGACCGCATTCTGTGGCTCCCTCTAGATGCAAAAACATCACCTTGGCTGAGCTCATCGTGGAAAAGCAGTCACGGTGTTTGCCTTGGCTTATTTTATTTAGCTTAGCTTCTATAAAATCAGAGACTGATGCACACTTAAATAAAAAGCTGATTCAAGTTTCCTTCCGCCAATTTCAGAATGGTTTGTATTCCTTTTTTAATTTAAGGATCTCAAGAATAAACCTCCAAACATCAGTTGCTGTTGGAGCCAAAACAGAAATATGCAACATTTTGACAGGATGGAACCACAACAGGCAGAGAGAAAACTTGCATTCTGACAATTCCTGTAGTCCCTTGCTTGTGTGCTGTACCTTTAGCAGAGCATGAGTAAGCTGAGTTAGTTAACCTCTGGTTACCTCTTGTATTACCATCATTCCCTGGGAAATTGTTTTCTTTGAAGGGAAGAGTTAGAAATCAAGAAGAAAACAAAGGAGTTGAGGAGCCTAGTTCTGGAATTTTGCCTTCTTTAATCCACAGAAAAGATTATATTGACTCTTAGCTACTTGTGCTCTGGGTCTTTCTTAAAAAGTGAATGGATGCTTTACCTTGGCTTTCTCACTCCTTGCTGTTTCAGTGCCTAGAGAAACCAACTGAGTGTTTTAGAAACATTTACAGGGGCAAGGGTTTGTATTTTTAGGGATAGCTAAATACTTACTTCCTCTGTGCTATAGTGGCCAATGTTTTATGCAGCTGATTACTTCCTTTCTTCCAGCTGCTATGATGTGGACAGTTGGAATGGCAAAGCCAGACACAGCAGCAAGAGGACCAAGTCAGCAGACATGGGATGCAGGTTTGTTTCCATGTCCCTCCCCCATACAGAGCACTACAGAAATAATGAGAATATGTCTGAGACTGAATGTAAACATAAGCCCCCAAATCCTGATGGATGATTTTTTTTTCAGTGTTGTTACTGGCAGAACTCAGTGATGCTCATAAACCTGCTGTTAGGACTGGCAGCAAAGATGAACAGGCAGTGTAGGAAGCTCCAGTATTCAGGCCACTTTTATTTAAAAAAACCCCAAACAACAAATCAAACAGAAGTGTTGTTCAACTCACATCTTTGGTGTCCCGAAGTCAAAGCTGAAAGTGGGCTAGTGGGGGGATTTATTTTTCCATACTGGGAATGGTAAATTACAACACAGGCTCCTACATATAATACTGATGAGCTGTGAACTTCAGTGTTGCATTCAGACCAGTGCCATGGAGCACCTCTCTGTAAGGGCAATATGGCTCACCCTGCTAAAGAAAATAAATGTCTTTACCCTTGGGTAAAGCCTTGTGTTAAAGACAGTTACCCACCAGCAGCTTTTGTGGTTCAAGTTTACATTGTAGCTGGCTCTGCAGTAATTTGGGTGCCTTTGCTTTCATCTTCTTGAGATGCAAATTAAACTGCAGTTTTAAGGTGTTTGTTTCTTGTGGTTTTGGGAGGATTTCCCGTCTAGTCCTGTTGCACTTCAGAGCTGACAGTACCTTTGAAAGTTAAGGCAATAAATGTGTGCAAAGGTTTGATAACTGAACATGCTGCTTATTTCTGGATGAAGCAGCTGACATACCAAGGAATGGCAGGGACACAATCCTGCTATGAAACGGGGCACAGAGCGGGCACAGACTACATGCTGAGGGGTATGGAATGATTTGTGGAAGCTCTGTGTCCCAAATCACAGTCTGCTTGCACCTGCAGCAGCCGCAACCTGTCAAACTGACATGGACTGAAGAGTTTGTAGGAGCTTCTGAAAAATTGGAACTGTCAGACAGAGTAATGTATCACACACTGGCTGCTCCTGAAAGTACTGCCAAAGGCTCTGTCACATGTGCTTTAACAGAGCGGGGAAAAAGTTAAATTTGTGGACAATGAAATGTGTCTGCTTTCTACATGTGAACAGTCAGCTCCAATGTCAGTGTGACTCTCTCATAAATGTCAGTGCTCTTAGTCATCCATTTTTGATATATGACTAGTTAGGGAATAGCTGAGCACCTCCACCTCAAAGGTGTAACACTGTGGGAATGCACATTAACTTCAGTGGGTTTTCCTTGTCATTCTGGCCTTGAAGAGCAATGTTAGGTCTGTGTACATGCTCACTTGTTAAAGCTGCTGAGCTCCTGGGTGGCTGCCAGAGAAGCTGTGAACATGCACCTTAAGACTGTTTCAAACAATAACACGCGTGCTTCCCTCAAAGCCCCTCAATGTCTCTGCTTCAACCGCTCCTGATGGTCACACCTCCAAGAGACAAAGAGCCTACCCGCTGCAGCTTCACAGGAGTGTGGATCTCATGGGCTAAAACATGTTATAAATGTAGCTCTCTCTTGTGTTTATTTTCTTTTTGTAATCCACTCTTGGCCTGTTTTTGTGGAACCAAGCTGAGGATGGGAGAGAACACCTCAGGAGCCCTTCACATGCAGAGTCGCAGATGTCAGAGACGAGGAGTCCCGTTCCAACTCGCCCCGTCACTTCTTTAGAGGAGCTCGAGGAGGAGGAAAGTAAGGGAAACTTTATACCTTGTTTTCAGTGTAGTCAGAGCCTGACATTTTTACTCTTTGTGGTTAACACTGTTACCTAGTTTGGTCTAATCACAGTTAATTTGAACTGTTATGCTCGCTGAGCAACAAAGATCTTGAGCCTGACTCTGGATTACCTCTTGCTGCTGCAGAATCTGCTCTGGGATTGTGGTTCCAGTGACATCTGTTTGCCACGTGTACAGTTTAAACAGTTCCTTCTTCCCCTTGACTCCTGTCCCTCTCTGTCCTTGGGCTTCCTCAGCTCTTCATTTGTAAAGCAGCCCAAGGAAGCACCTCAGAGAATGAGGGAGAACAAAAGCAATTAGTGGGAAGAGGGGTGGGAAGTCTCAGCCTGCTCAGGAATGTGTGGGTCCAGGCTGGTAGCCAGGACTAGGAACCTCTACCTGCTTCCCAGGGGACAAGAATTTGTTCAGGAGGAAGCAAAACAGGAGGCTGAGAATCAACACTTGTTTTGTTTTTCCACTTCTTTCAGGGGGTGTGAAGCTGGGCCTTGGAGACTTCATATTTTACAGCGTGCTTGTTGGGAAAGCAGCTGCCACAGCTAGTGGAGACTGGAATACCACACTGGCCTGCTTTGTAGCCATTCTCATAGTAAGTGAGCAGCTTTTAAAAGCTCTGTCACACCCTGTTCAGCACAGAAGTGTTGCCAAAAGTACCAGCAGCTGAGCACAGCTAAATCAGTCCAGGTAACATGCTGGATATTGAGGAATATTCTGTCTCTAGGCTTTAAACAGCCACTGCAGCAGAATGGTCCAGACTAATCAGAGCAGAGCCCAGCATGGATGTGGTGGGGATCAAACAGCCCCAGGGAACTGCTGGTGTGTTTGCTTCAGCCACAAGAGTCAATATTAGGAACTCCTCACTGATTACCAAGCATAGTTGAAAAGATTAACTCCATTATGCTAAGGGGAGCTGATAGATAACAGGGTGAAGACCTATCTTATTCTACTATTTGAGCTGGAAAAAATGAGAAGGAAGGAGACTTAGATCCCTGGAAATTATCAGTAAGGGTAAATGACTAACACACTGTAGCTCCTAAAGAGCTGGTCCTGCCAGGTCTAATGAAGACACACTGTTAAGCTTCCACCTGAGTGGAAAATAATCACTATGCACTTGCTGTTTACCTCAACATCCTCATGGAAATTAACCAGAAAGACAACAGCAGGATTTTTAGAATGTAAAAGAAAATCAATTACTGTGTCCTTCTTGGGCCTCCATTTTCCTACTTAGATCCCAAGGACAGAGCAAGTGACTGTCACTTGTGGAGAGTGTGCATCAAAAAGCATGTGAACTAGAAATAAGCTGCCTTCATGGAGTCTGTTCAGTGTAGCTCTCTGACTCCACAGGACAGAGAAACCCATAGGATCACCAAACTCCATATGCTGCAGTCCAGCACAGGGTTCCTTTGCTGGAGGAAATGTTCTTGGTCATCCATTTTGTGAGGCCAAATGCCCCATTCTGTGTCTTTTATGGTACTGTTAAAACTTGTCCTGACTCCTTTTGCAGTTCCATAATCTTGCTGCTACGTGGCTTTCTTGTTCCCAAAAATGTTGCCCCCAGTTTCCCAGCAGTAAGCACATCTTAAAAGGGAGATGAGATTTAAAGAGCAGGTGTAGGCCAGATACGGTCCCTGAGAGAGTAAGAACAGAACTACAGGCTCAGGTGGATTGTGAACAATCTAGAATCTAGAATTGCAATATAGAAACACTGACTGAAAAAATAAAAAAGAATTTAAAAAATCCTGTCTGCTGATCTTTAGCTAGTGGATGTTTCTGGAGCCCAGTGTCTTTGAAGTGTTGTCATCATAGAGGAAATAAAAAGGGCTCTGATGAGAGAAGGAATTACTATACAGAGGTATTTAGCTACATATATACCCAGAATATACAATAACTTCCTCACATGCTCCAAAAGCAGATCTTTACCTGCTATCCAGGTAAAACCAGAACTCACCCACTGTAATAAGCAATCCAGCCAAAAGAACAGCAGTGGATATTTGATTTGGTTTCGGTTTTGGGTTTTTTTTTTGTTTTTCTTTCTTTTTTTACCCTAAGGGACCTAGTAAACTGGGAAGGTGTTATAAGTATTAGAGACCTTCAGTGAAACTCCTATCTGTGCAGGATTTAAGTGCTTTTGTCTGCTGGATCAGTACTTCATTCATAATGGCACAGAACAAGGAGTAAAATAATGTGTGAAGAAGTTGTACCTCTGCATTTGCTGTTTATACCACTTTCTCAGCAGACAGCTGTGCTTAAGGCTGCTGAGGAAAAACCTGGCCAACTTGTGTTAAAGATGAAGCTGGGGGCAAATACATACTGTGCTGCTGGTAGCTCAGGCAGTCTGCAGTGCTCAACAGTGCATATAGATAATTATCTGTATGTCTGCTTGAGGTGACAGATGTATTTCTGGTTGTCTTACTGTTATCTCCTTGTGTTTTTTATTCTCTTCTCTCTCACAGGGTTTATGCCTAACACTTTTACTACTGGCTGTTTTTAAGAAAGCACTGCCTGCTCTTCCCATCTCCATCACCTTTGGCTTGATCTTCTACTTCTCGACAGACAACCTTGTGCGACCGTTCATGGACACCCTGGCCTCCCACCAGCTGTATATTTAGAAGAAGTGGGAGTTAGAGGATTCTTTTTCAAGCTTTGCTGTGAAGTATGGTACAATGTTTGGAATAGGTCATAAAGTTTTTACACTTAGTGCCATATATTTGTAAGGAAAACACTAACTCTGTGACATGCCGTGTACTAAAAATCTAATAGTTATGTGTTGAACTGAGATTTTTTCACAGGACTCTTGGTGGAAAGCCTGGCTCCTTGCTGATGTCAGAGTGTTACTTTTATTTTATTTGATGTGCACAGTGGCTGTTGTGAGCACAGAAACCTGTGTGTGGCATGGAACACTGGAGAGGTGAGGGGTCTGATCTTCCAGGAGCTAAGTAAGGTGTTTTAGCCCTGGAACTGAAGTAATCTTTAACCATACTACAGAATTTCTATGTCTTCACATGTTTGAAGTGTTGTGCAAACACGAGGTGCAAGTGATTGGAAGAGCACAGCTGGCAGCATGCACAGAGTAGTGTGTAAGCATTAGAGAAGTGAGGCTGAACTTCCTGTGCTGGCTGCTGTGCACACGGCATCTGTTGAGATTGCCGCAAAGGCCCGTTTATCCCGACCCGAGTTAGACAGAGTGAGCCATGAGGGATGGAGACAGGATGTCAGCAGTGGGATGTTGGAACATCAGCCTCCTGGCTCTGAGCACATCCACCAGTGCAGCAAGCAGCTCATAAAGGCAGGGCTGCCCCTTCCAGGGCATCAGATCCTCAGCGTGTGGAAACAGACACTGCTCTCTCCTCCCAACATTTTATTTTTTTAGGAAATATTTTTCTGGGTCATTACTACAATCCTGAAATGACCCTAAGGTGGAAATGACTGAACAACTCCAGTAAATCAGACCTGTAACTTACTGTGTGTGTTTCTGGTCTCATTTCTGTGCATTGTAACTACTCCAAAGGAGAATTTACCTTCCCTTTATTAGGAGGTCCTCTCTTACACTGACTGAGATTTGGTTTACCTAGGTTTTTGTACTGTTTAAAGATTATTTTTTTAATTACAAATTTTGAAATAGCTATTTAGTGTCAGAGGGACTCTTTTGGAAATATCCATCCATAGTTTGTCTCAAAATATTGGAGTGCAAACTTTAATCTGTTGTTACATTACTTTCAGGAACAGCTATATACCCTTAAGTGAGTTCATTAAGAAAATCACAGTGCTTGATGTCAGTAAAAAATACATAGGACAGACTGAACCTTTATGTTTTGTCCACTGAAAATATTTTTATTTCTACTCTTTGAGTCAGTTTTTCAATAGTTGCCAAAGTTCTGTGATTCTTCTTCTTTTCCTTTTACTTGTGTCTGTTACTCAAACAAGCTTAGTTTTCTTTCACAGCTGATCAGTGTCAGTAAATGTAACATTATGTGAGATTTACTGAATAATGCAATGTCATTGAGAGACATAGAATTTAATTTCTGGAAATACTTTTTAGCTAAGGCTTTGAATTACACATTTTTTATGTAGTGCTTTTTCCACTAGACCTGTTCAAGCTCATCTGCTTTGATATTTAACAAGAACATCACGCAGGTGATTCAGACTTATTTTTAAAAAGTGCATAAGGGTTTTTACAAGGGGGATGTGTGTGTGTATGTGTGCCTCAGTCTGGACAAGTCAGTAACTCTTGCTCTTAATTAGTTTCCTGTCCTCATAATTTCTCATATTTGCCATGTTTGAACTTAACAACTGCAGACAGAGTTAACTATTGCTAAAAGGTATTTCCTTTGGAAATGTAAATCAGTAGAGCTTTGCTGATTTTTAAGGTTTATGTGAGAGTTGCTTTTTCTATTTGTTTGTTTGTGTTTGTTCTTTTTAACTAAAACAGTTATGGGGCCAAATCAGACTAGAATCACTGGGAAACATGATTTCACTTTTTGCATTGCATGGTATAGAGAGGATGTGAATTACTTGTATATACTGAAAGAAAAATCCTGCTTGGCTTATCAGGGTTGTAGCATATTGTCAGAAACTAGCTCTATGAAAGCAAGAGTTGATACTTGAAGGAAACTGGGAGGGGAACCTTCACATACTGAAGGATCACCACTGGTTTTCTGCAGATACCTGCTTGCCAAAGACTGGCCTTCAACTGACCAATCCTGCAAAACTTGTAAGAGTTGTAATTTAAAAGGTAACTGAGCAAGAGATTCTGGCAGTGCAACAGAATGTATCATCCTGGTGAGTGACAGGAGTATATCATGGATATACTGGAGTGGGTATAACTGTGTAAAAGTTCATATGTATTTACTACAAATATATATTTGTGTTTGTGTGTGTGCATATACACACAGAAATGCAAATTTTAAAATTATGTGGAGTGATTTCTCATCTCTTTGGACATTTCACCTGTGCATAAAGTGAAGTTTGTGATGTTAACACTGTGCAGCATGGCTAAGATGTGAAATGCAGAGGGCAGGATTTACCTTACTCATAGCTGGCTGCTACATGAGATACTGACTCCGTGACCTGGCAACTTGAATCAGCAAAGCATTTGTCTGCCTAACGTGTTCGTTCACCCGTGTCAGCTTGCTGCATACTCTGAAGAAATCCTACTGTTCCCCCTGGTGTGCATCCCTAAAACAGCACAGCTGCCAGGTACCCTGAGGTGACACCTTTCTTGATGCTGGTGTCACTCAACATCTGAAGTCCTGTTGGAGGTGCCATATGTTGGCATTTTCCTGTGTGATCCCAGTCACACTCACCCCTCCCCTCCAGTCTGAAATGAGTATTTCATTGCATCTAGTCTCAAATGTAGCTTGGGCACACATCAGTCTTTGAGATCTAAGACAGAGGCCAAGTCCATGAACAGAAATGTAGTGGTGAGCCTGCCTTATGCAACCCCCCAGTGAAACTTTTGGTGGGAGGTCAGGGGTTGTTTTGTTTAAGTGTCTGCTTTGTGTCAAAGACTGGAGATGAGCCCTGTCCTCAGAAGATGCACAAGAAGCATCACAGTCATAATGAAAAAAACAGAAACAGGATAGTCCTTGCAGAAGCACACAGCTTTTATTTAACACTCATGGTCTCATTCATAAAACCTGACTTCAGGCTCTTATTTCTTGTCTTCATAGGTACTTCCAGTTAATCCCACTGTGTTTGCTTTCCTCTTTCTTGTAATTTAAACTGAGTTTTGCTTTAAATTGAATATATAGTTACTTTTCTTTATTGTTCCCCTCAGTCCCTGAGGAAACAATAAAGAAAACTCAAGTCCTGTTTCTGCTTCAGAGCTGCTCCTTGGCAGCCATGGGAGGGCAGTAGGTCTATGTGGAGAAGTACTAGCCATTTTAAAGTACTCTGCCATGTGCCTCTTGTTTTTCAGACAGGCTGAAGGCCCTGGAATCTCCTTTGCAGCAGAAAAAAAAAAAGGCAGGTACCCCCCAGCACAGCTGTAGTTTTGGCCCAGCATGGGAGAGACTTTCAGTGAACCAGAATTCATTTAAAACTGGCTGTTATCAGTGTGATGCCATATTCAGCACTGCAGTCCTGGGTGAGATGCTGCTGTTACATTGCACACTCCATTTTGTTTGGATTCTCTCCCCCATTTTTTAATAAATCATCCAGTCCCAGTTTCATTCCTCAAAGCCCCAAGTCTAAGTCAGGGGCTCCTCCATGCATTGCAAAATTCAATTTATGACATAAATAGACTTCTTCTGAACATCTTCAAGAAGGAAAGGAATAATTATACTTACTGATTTGTCATTCTTCCTCTCACTTCCAGTCTCCTATCCCAGTAGATCTGTCTAATCTGGGAGGGGAAAGAGCACACAGCTGTCATTCCAGCTCTTGGCACTGAGAAATCTAGGGACAAGCTAAATAATGTTGGGTGGGGCTTTGAGCAATGTGGTCTAATCGAAGGTGTCCCTGCCCATGGCAGGGGTGTTGGTACTACATGGTTTTTAAGGTCCCCTCCAACCCAAGCCATTCCATGATGCTCTGTTGTGTTCTCAGGAGGACCAGGGGTTATCTTATTTTCTTGAACTCAGTTGTTTTGCAAGAAAGCAGTCTGCAGAGATGTGGGATCTTTGCCAGAAGTTGTACAATACTATTTGTATGCCCCCAACACTCATTGTATTCCTTGCTGAGTTTATCCTTTCTTCCTCTGCCCTCAGTCAGGTAAAATGATGTGAGCTGTTCCCATTCTACAAGTGGGAAACAAAGCAAGAGAGTAAATCAGGGAGTCATAGAACAGTTTGGGTGGGAAGAGACCTTAAAATCATCTAGTTCCAACCCTCCAACACCTTCTACTAGACCAGGTTGCTTTATCCAGCCTGGCCTTGAACACTTCCAGGGATGGGCAGCCACAACTTCTCTGGGCAACCTGTGCCAGTGTCTTACCATCCTCACAGTAAAGAATTTTTTCCTAATACCTAATCTAAACATACCCTCTTTCAGTTTGAAGCCATTCCCCCTTGTCCTATCACTACATGCCCCTGTAAAAAGTACCTCTCCCTCTTTCTCCTGGGCTCCCCTCTTGGTACTGGGAGGCCACATGATCATGTTGGGTTTGAGCATGGATACATAAGGAAGATCTGTCCACATCAGATCATGGCATCAAACACCATCACACAAGTTAGTGACTTCTTTTTTACACGTTGCTTTGCTGCAGGTCTGCTGTTACCCACCTTTTTCCACTCTAAATGCAAGTCATTTGCCCTGAGCACTGAAGGAGTTAGGCAAATATGAACTGTCTTCTTCTTTGTGCCACACATTTGACAGGTGCCCAGGAGCACAATTTGGGAGATGTCAGTGCCCAGCACTATTTGTGGCTCACTATTAAAAGGATATAAATAGAGACTTTGAAGTGGAACTAGCTAAACTCCTTGATATAGAAACCTGAGACAGGTACAGGGCCAAGTAGATGGAGTGGTGGTTTTCCAAAACTGGGAACTGTTCAAGCCCTATCAAATGCAGGCTGAGGTAAGTGACAGCTCCCACGGCCAACTTGGGATTAGAAATAAATGCCAGGAAGTCTGGCACTCCTGAAGTTGCCTTGCAGAAGGGGGTGGAGTAGGAAAAGGATTAGGCTATTTTCTCCTGGATCACTGGTTTCTATGATTTGAAGGAGACCTTGCTCACCCTGGTATAAAATATGAGTAACTCCACAGCTAACTTGCATTTAAGCACATCAGGAACAATGCATAAAGTGAAAGCGTGGAAAACTGATCCAGCCTATTTAACTTATGCCATACCATCTTCCACCTTTACAAAGCTTAATACAAGCATTTAAAATTCTCCTTGACTTCATGGAGCTGCATCTGCATATGAAAGAATATGAGCCTTCCTTCAAAACTGGTGTAAGATGAGCAAGATCCCTGGAGCTGAAGGTAGGATTCAGGATTGTTTTAAAAGCTACCTATCCTGTGTACCAACAGTAAGTAGCAATAAAATGCCAGTAGCATTAACAGAACTGTTCTAAACAGGAATGTCATCCCTTCATCAAGCCAGAAAAGACATGCCCTCTCTTTAAGCCCCTACCAAATACAGTCTTTGTGATATTCTGGGAAGTTCAGATTTCAGCTATTTTTGTTCTCCAGCTATCATGCTAATAGTCTTCCTGAGTGTTCTGTGAGTTTCAAGAGGCATGAAAACTGTTTAACTTTCTTCTTTAATATGGAAAAGAATCCCCCTGCTTTCTGCCCCTGTGTGATTTGGGTGGGCAAGCAAGAGTGCAATGGCAACAAACGAGGACTTAAACAGGATGGGCAAATTAGGGCATTTAGCATGTAAAGGGTTAATGCACCTTCTCTGCTACTCTTGTGTGCACATGCTCTGTAACACTGTCAGCAAACAGGAGCGCTGCTGCACAGCAGTGAGAACAGCTGTATTTCAGGAAAGGAATAACATTTCCTATGCTAGGAAAGCAGCCCACCAGCTAAACTGAAGCCACAGTTGCTACAGTGCATTGAGCAGGGTGTAGTCACTGTCCAGACTGCATCCTTGGATACTGTGTCTGGTGGGATGGCTGAAGGAAAGGGTCATCCTTGTGCTCACACCTTGGGCTCCTCCAGGCTAGAAATCTCACAAGTGTCTGGGAGTTGATGGGAGAGTGAACCTGCAGTGCTGGTTCTCAGCACTGCTGTGCCTGAAGGCAAAGCCTTTTCCCTGCACACTAGCACAGAGCAGGTTGAAATTACTCTGCTGTGCTTCCACTGAGGCTTTCCAAACGCTTCTTTTGGCATCAGGAGCACAACAGAGCAGAAGAATGCCATTAACACTCTTTTGCAGATAGGAGCTGAATTTGCTCAGGGTCAAATGAAGGGCTTAACCTGGATGTCTGGAGCGTCTCTCAATCAGTCACTCCTACCAGAGGCTTGTTAATTGCTGGTGCTCCCTCTTAGTTGCACTATGGTACGTGCCAGTCAGGATGTTCTGCCACCAGTCGGTCTCTCTCTGTCCAGGTATGCAGACACAGATGCAGATAGCAGAGGTTAGATTATGCAGTCCTGCTCCAATGGCCTCTGGAATTGGATTGATAGCCACAGCAAAGCAGGAAAAGGGTCAGTCAGCATCCAAAGGTAGCAACGATCCTGCTTTCCCATACTGGTTTTGGCTTTTGGTTTCTGAAGCCACAACATCCCTGCAGACTGGCTGCTAGAAGTAAATTGTCATGACTATCTGTGAATCATTGTCTGGCAAGTGGATAGAGGTTAGGGATTTGTCCATTTGCCACACAGGCACTCAGAAACACCCTGCAGCTTTCCGTGTCTCCATCCCACACCTTGCTGTGTTTGGAACAGCAAGGCAGGAAGCCAGGAAGCCAGAACAAGTACTGGCTTTCAGGGGAGTGAAAGAAAATATGGTGTCTTGGGGATGATTCCAGGCTAGGGCAAGGTGGCTCACTGCTCTCCAGCTCTGTGAGACATGGCAATGCCATGCCAGAAGCTGGGGCAATGGCTGAGTTTGGCAGCACACTTTGCAATTAACCAGCAGAACTATGATGACTAATGTTAATTCTTAATTCCAGTAAAGTGTTCAGAAATAACTCTGTTTCTCCCATGTTCTCTGGCTCCAGCCTGCCTTCCCATTTAGAATAACTCTGCCCAAACTGTTCAGATAACCCTTCTATCCTTGGCAAAAGGCTTTTCAGAGCAGCTAAATGTAGGCAAAGGACTTGTTTCTGTTTTCCTAGCTTCAACATAATTTTCCATGTTTGCCCAGGGGGTGAATGGCTTTGGCAGTTATCATCTGTAAAGTGAATCTTGGCTGGAAGCTACAAAGAACTGGGCCTTCCCACCTTGTCTATGCAGGATCGATTGAGGTACTTGTAAACAATCAGGTGCCAAGGGGAGAGAGCAAAACACCAAACTATGCAAGCAAATGCAATTGACAATGAGCAGAAACAACCGATCTGTCGAGTCCAGACAAAGAAGAATTACAGAGTGAATAATGTTTAACTGAATCCAACAGAGAAACAGAAATGCCATATTCTTGAGGCACACAAGAATATGCACTCTTCATCTCATTCAAAATGGCTTTGCTCAACACTCATAAAAAAGCACTGTTGTGCAACACAATTGGAACTGCCAAGTATAATATTGTGAATGTTTTACTATATAAATTGCTAAGGTGGCAGGGGCAATGGTGCCTGTCCTTGCCCTGCACTGTCCCACTGTCCCACTACCCAAAGACAAGGACTGGTATCCCTTCCTCCCATGAAGTGCTTGTATCTGCCCCTCTTCACCTGGCACTGTCCCTCTCCTCACATACTCCACCCCCACGGGCTCGTCTCGATTTCCAAAGCATCCAGGACCCACTTGGCGCCCACAGGGTGAAGTCTGCAGGAGAGGTGGGTGGTGTGAGGCACAGCCACGCCTGGTGTGGTGGTGTTTTCATGGTGTGCTGCACAGCCCTCTCTGGCAGCCTCCAGTCACTGAGGAACACTGAGGTGTAGCTTAGGCTTGTTGTGGCTTGTTACCACCTCACACTGACAGAAGCACCTAGTGCTGTTTTCTTTCATCATCCTTCCTTCCCCAAAGGGAAAGCCCCTTTCTAGGTGATACGGAAAGAACTGAGGTGTGAGCAGGGGCACAGAGGGAAAAAAATATGCAAAACATAGGGGGCAAAAGGGAAGGTTTTTTTGTCTTCTTCACCCTCCTTTTTTTCAATTAGGGGACAAGACAGCCCTTAAGCAGTCCTCTCTCCTCCACAGCCACCTCTGCTCACCTCCCCCCAGCCAGGGGTCTCAGAGTCCTCTAGCAGCCCCACTGGCATTCCCTGCCCTCTCCAGCTGTGCAGAGCAAGGCTGCTCACTGAAAGCTCCAGAAGGAAAAGAGGGGTGGGAATCATGAAATTCCTCTGTGGTGACCAGTGACATGACCCGAGAGAATGCATAAAGTCGAATCAGGGAGGGTTTAGGTTAGATTCTAGGAAAAGGTTTTTCACCCAGAGGGTGGTTGGGCACTGGAACAGGCTCCCCATAGAAGTGGTCACAGCACCAAGCCTGACAGAGCTCAAGAGGTGTTTGTCAATGCTCTCAGGCACATGGTGTGATTCTTGGGGTGTCCTGTGCAGGCCCAGACTGGACTCAATGATCCTTGCAGGTCCCTTCCAACTCAGCTTATTCTGTGACAGAAGGAAATATCTGTCCCGCTCCTTGCACTGTATCTTCCTCTTGGACAGAAAATATTCATCTTGAGAACTGCCACACCACCCCCTTCTGACAGCACTAAATCATCTTAAAATTAAAGTGCTAACTGAAATGGCATCTTGTCTCTGTCCCTTTGCAGTGAGTGGAGAGAAAATGGAAGGACAAATGCAATGGATACCAGAATGCTTTGGGATGAAAATACACAGTTCAGAATCCAGAGCAGTACTAAGCTTAACAAAAATAGCTCATCATTTGGATCCTATGATGATACTGGATGAGCATCTACCACTGACTGAGTCAGCAAGATCCCGTTTCTCTGAGAGCTCCTGCTCTCATTCTTGGCCATAAAACCATATAAATAACACATGGTACAAACAGCATCACTGACACCTGCCAAAGTTTTGAAATACCTACAAGCTAACTACTAAAACCAAGCCACCTGTCCAGTGACTTCCACTTGAGTTGTTCCACTTCATCATCCCTCTATTATTTTGTTGATAGAACGCCATAAATCTACACAGTCAGAGAAGACATTCCATCTGCCCAGAAGAAATTACCCTCTAGAGAAGATGAGTGAACTCAAGGCAAAACCCCACAACAGGTAGCTCATCTGAGCCTCAGAAGCTGCTTGGAGAGAAGGAGGACTGAGGGAAACACTTCCAGAGCAGCTTTTGCTTTGTGGTTAGCTGTATGATGAGAGAAGGATGGTGATGCGTATTAGAGATTCCTAGAATCATTAAGGTTGGAAAAGACTTCCAAGTTCATTGAGTTCAACCATACATACTGTGGTTGGAGAAACAGCTTGGGCCTGTCCTATGCAAGGGAATTTCTGAGTATTCTCTGAACAGTCTGGATACTTGTCAAGCTAATTACATGACCAATCACTGCTTAATTGAGGCTCCATTAACTTTTTTTTCTGCAGGTCAGTAGTCTGCCAACTAATTTTCTGTTGCAATGGAGCCCTTCTTACTGCAGGGCCCAAAGATCCTTCCAGGCTCTGGTTCTCTTTTTCTGTTTGTAGAAGTTTAGCCCTTCTGGCTCATTCCTCTCAGGGAATATGTCCCACTTGGTACAAGGCTTTGAGGAAGTCAGCTTTCACCAGGTGCTTCAGTCAGCATCAGCACTGGCACACATTTGAGTGTTCCCTGGCATCCAGTAAATGGTGAGTGGATCTCTGGTGAGCAAAAAGACTCCTCTCAGAACTAACAGTGAGCAGGAGCAGAAAGAAGATCCCATCCAAGGGATCCTGCTGGAAGCTACAGCCAGGGAGCCTTGGGCTTGCCTTTCCTGGTGCCCTTCTTGCTGCTCCTCCCCCTTGCTTGCAGCAGAGCTGTTTGTGCACCCCATGAAATTGCACCATTAAGCCCTTCATTACATAAATATCAACAAGCAATATCAGGTGGGAATAGCATGGCACAGCTAAAGCATCTGCTGTGGAGCCAGGACTTCCAGCTGCTACATGAAGCTTTCCCACTGACCTGCAAAATTAGGATATTTTGAGAATCAAATGATCCTGAACAAACTATTTTAACATTAGTAGGGAGAAGCCTCTGGGGGAGTGTGACTCCCACACTAGTTAAATTGTAACTATCAGCTATAATTTAAATTTACTATAATTTTGATTATATTTATATATATTATGAGGATAGATATATGACTGTAGTATTTACAGCTTTATAACAATCTTAATATAACCAAACTCATAATTTTATTATAATTTAATAAAAGATTTATTTATATACTCCTTATAGTTGTAAGTTTCTTGCTAGAAATGCTCACAGAAATGTTTCTAGATAAGGCAGTGAGTGTGCTTAAATTTGACTGGTTGGAACACTACCAAACAAGCTACAAGAAGTAAATGACAGCTATACTGCCAAAAATGTGTTTTAGCTGATTCAATAATGTTCACTTCTTGCTCTTATAGCTAATCAAGAGACTCCTCAAAGTCTAGGAACTTGCTTTTTCACAGGACTGCTTTGGCTTGCTCTGAAAATTCAGCTCTGTACTGCACACACTTCCAAAAGAGTGCAGGTATATAGCACAAAAAAAATTACATGAGATTTAGACACCGATGCAAAACCTTTTAACCTGCAACAACCTTATTCTGCTGTCACATCCCACTGGAGGCACTAAAGCATGAATGGATGTCAATGCTTAGGTCTTTACAAAGAGCTTTCATAGAATCATAGAATAGTTTGGGTTGGAAGGGAACTTAAAATCATTTAGTTCCAACCCTCTGCCATGGGCAGGGAGACCTTCCACTGGACCAGGTTGCTCAGAGCCCCATCCGACCTGGCCTTGAACACTTCCAGGGGTGGGGCACCCACAGCTTCTCTGGGCAACCTGTGCCAGTGCCTCACCACCCTCAGAGTGAAGAATTTGTTTTTAATATCTATCCTAAGTCTGCTCTCTTTTAGTTTTAATCCATTCCTCCTTGACGTGTCCCTACAGGCCCTTGTAAAAAGGGCCTCTCTACAGACACTGGATTTCTCCCCTCTACCCTGCTTGGAAGGGCTTTATGTGTTAATAATTGCATAGCACATTCAGCAGATCAGTTTCAACACAAACCCTGCACAGATTCAGTGCCTGGATGAAGCTGCTGTTTCACCTACACTTCTTTGGTGGAGGGCACAAAACCAGAATGGGGCAGCCTGGGCTGATCCCCATAGGATCCCTGTCCACGTTTCCTGCTGCTGGACAAGACACAGTTTGCACAAGGTCAGACTGCATATTTGTCTGGGATTTGAATGGGATTGGAGGAGGACTCCATTCTCATTTCCTCTTGCTGAACTTTCCCATTAAATAAAATGAGTAAGGCTGGAGAGAGAAGACAAGAGCATTATGCATGCATAATGATTAGGGTCTGAGTGTGCAGGTGGGGTGCTGTTAAGTAGTAACAAGCAGAGAAGGGAACCTGAATTTGAACACCCCAAAGCCCAGAGGAACAGCCAACAAGTTTGTTACATAAACCACTGATACCCTTCCTGAAGAAAAGGATGACTCCCTGGTCTGCTTTCCAAGTCCAACACTCTGCCCCTTTCTTTGATCAGGATCAAAGGCTGTCAACCTCATAATCGGTAGCACTAAACCAATCTCAAACACTGACAATATTTTTTCTCTATTACCATTTTTCCTCAGCTTACAGGGAGATCTGCCATGGAACAGCCTCTCCCAGTACTTCACATCCATCATGTTCAACTTTTTATTCAGGACTGTGGGCAAAGTAGGCAACCATCCCCACAAAAATTAGCCTGTGGATTCTGGATTGAGTCCTGGGTGTCCTCTCTCTATTCCCCCTAAGAACGAAAAAGTAACAAAGAGGGACATACACTATTATTTCCCAGCAGTGTCCAACCTCTTTGTTCTCCAAATGAGATGGGAATACAGACAATTCTCTCTTCTTTAAGTACAGGAAGACCTGGCCCTGAGCTCAAGTTCAATGGGTCTTTTAAAGCTGTAGAAAGTCTGGCAGGAGAAGGTGTGATGCAAATTGATCAGCAGTGGCAGAAATATCCAACGGTTTACCACATGTGAATAAAGGGAACCAGCCAGGCCTGTCTTTGAGAGATGGGGAGATCTTCACCCTGTGCTTGTTCTGCCTCCATCTCAAGCTATGGCAGCCTGCTCATGCAGAAACCCTGCAGTTCTCCGTGCTCAGCACAGTGAGCAAGATGTTTCACAATTAATGCCATGCTGATGCAAGCAAAGTGACGTTACACAGAAACTGAGCACTGACATCCAAATTCAGTACAGGAATAGATAAAAGGGTGTTGTTAGAAAAGACATCCAAAAGTTAGCTCTTTCCAGATGAGGGCATATATGATCTTTCCTTTTTAAGAAATAGTATGAACCTGACCACAAATAGAACAATTAATCTGTGTCAATTTCCACAGTTGTGAGTATTGAAATTAAGAGAACTAGGCATTTTTTGACAAAACTTTTCAAGGCTGGTATCTTATTGCAGTTATGTTTTTCCTTCATCTACATATTGAGTGTCCATCCCCTTATCAAACATCAAAGTATCATGTTTGCCCTTTCCATTTCAGATATATTTTGTATATTTTGTTTACACACAGCCTGTGTGTTGAGCATTTAATTAAATAATGTGTCTTTCCCAGGGAACTGTTTCTTGTTTCAAATTCAAATCCAGCCTTTCTAGTCCTCATTGGGGTTGGCTTCTAATTCAATAATGTTTGGGTGATGAGTTTTGCTAAATTTATTTGTAGCTGTCTGCTCAGTGCCTTACAGAGACTTCCTCATGGCTTACGTGGGAAGCTGAGAAGGGCTTGGGGGAGATGCAAATATTTTTGTTTTATTTAAAAGCCATGAAGGAATATGTGTAATACTTGAACAATATTTGGTAGGATCATAAACACCAGACAAACAATCTTTGGTCTGAGCAGCTGAAGGTAGTAATTGTCTCCCTCTACAGAGGAGGGCAACGTTGGCAATAACATTCACAGGTTTTGTACAGTTAAACCCCTCTATA
>VYXF01011294.1:154158-298597 GCA_013397295.1 Polioptila caerulea
TCCGTGCTGGGTATTAACACAAGTGTAGCTGTTGGGTACAGTACCAGCCTTCTCAGAAGTTTATGTTTCTTGTCTCAGTTTTTGGGTCTCTTGTCCTTCTACTTTTTCATTGAAGAAGAAGTAATTTTCCTAATGCTTGGTTATTTTTTTGTGTGTGTAGTCTTTTACCTTCTTGATTATGTAGCATCTATTTTATTTAGGATAGCCTGTCCTTTGTCAGCACTGCATAGGAGCATGTTGCTGATGCTTCTGAGCTAACAAATCACTTACTTGGTACCTTGGTGGTTACAGCTGCTGTGCAGAGAAAGTGGGGCTGATAACATGGAAGTCAGAGGGAGATTGGTAAGAATTTGCCCTGTGCAGTGTCTTGGAGCTCAATCTGTGTAGGGCAGTAGGTCCTCTTTGCCTGTTGATATATTTAGCAGTGGAGGGTTGAATGAGTGTAGTGCAATATGTTTTCTACTTGTGGCTGCATTAGCTTCCCTGAAATTTTGTTTGGAGATTTATTTCTTTAAAAAAACACACATTTAGCATATCATAACTGCTACTTTATGACAAGGTTTTTGGCTGGTTTTGGGTGAAAGAAGTGTATATTTTTACTGCTGTTGATTAGTAAGAATACATATTAAAAATGATTTTTTTTTTTTGCTGGATATTAACACAAGTGTTCTCCAAATCTATATTGGCTTACCTTTTGTTGCTGTTCTTGGCATGGAGGAAATGAACTTGTTTTGCACTCAAGCTTTCCTTGCTGCTTATACTTGTGATCACAAAAGCACTTATTTCTTAATAGTGGCAACCTTTGAATGGTCTCATTTCAGCTGGGACAGTACTGGGTTGTTGGCTGGTTTCTTTGCCTGGCTCTGAATTGCAAGGACAGCCTGCAAATAAATGCTTTGGTGAAGTCCATGTGGAAATTTCCAGTGTGAAGATGTAGAGGTAGAAAAACACTTCCTGTTGACAGAGTAGATTTCCTTACCTGACAAGCAACTTTTGAGTTTAAAAGTGCATTAAAACAAATCATAATGGTTGAACTCTGAGAGATGGAGGAGTAGCACTTTTTAGAGGCCTGGAGCACATGGGTAGGTCTTGTAATGAGAACCACAGAATAATGACCTAGGTGGGCTTGATTTTTGTTTTTACAGCTAACCTGCCCAGATTATTGCCCAGATTCATTGTAAGCACTTGACTGTCCTTTTAGCGTTGTACTTAGGACATATAAGTGTAGCACTTCCTGCCTGCAGTGCTTGTTCCTGATTTTGATCCCTGATAAAACAGTGGCTGAACAAACTTCCCAGTAACTGAGCTTTATCCTGAATTTGCATTATAATATCTCTCTGAACTTCAGCTGTAGCAGTCTGTGCATTTCCTGTGTGATTGCAGAAAAATCGTGTACTTAGACAGAAATTTAGTTTTAGCAGTCCATTCTTCTCCTTCATGCCTAGTACAGCAGGCAGGGTTTATGTTTCCTGAGAAGGTAACTGGATCCAGTTGCTTGTGGCCTTCAGCTGGATGTAATGCCACGCGTGCTGTTGACTCAGGACCACTTGTACCACATCGGTGTATTAACATTTATAGTTGAATATATGTGCATGTTGGCAGGTTATCTTCTAAAAACTGATTGATACCTGTGTACCTACCTAGGAAATAACTTAAATATGTGGCCTTAGACTAGGGCTCTGTACCTATTGCAGTCAGAACATTTTTTTTTTTTCTCTCCAAATTATTACAGAGAATACTGTATGGGCAAGATTGGACCTTAGTCAACATAGTGTTCCAACTGCACGCCTCTGTCTTCTGTGTCAGGAAAGATGGGAATATGTGCTGCTGAGCCAGTCCTGGAACTGTGACTGTGCTTTAAAGGTGTAGCAGCTGAGTGAAATAAGCAGGTGAAAATCTCCCCTGCAAAACAGTTTTGTGCCCCAGCCACTGGATTTCTTTTATGTGAACCACAGTGTTGTAGGAGAGCCAGATTCCCGGCTTGGTTCTAGGCTGAGCCAAAGGAGTTGATGGAAATTACTCTTGTCAGACACACTCTGCTCTGCATCCTGCAGTGCCCAGTTTGTATTTGAAGACATTGAAATGGCAGAGGCTGTTACAAATCTGAGATGGAACCCCTTGAAAAGGAAGGGGGGCTGAGTCAAAAATTCGCTGTAGTGCAGCACTTTGCAAATGCTGTGGTAGATGGGTGTTTTGGGCATGCTTACATTTCCAATTAGAAGTGGCAGAGTGAGCTACAAGTTGGTAACAGAACAGACTATGGAGCAGGCTACCTTTGGAGGATGGACAAAGCTTAATCATTGGTGTGGGAGTAAAGAAATTTGGCTGTGTAAAATGAGCAGGCATAGCTCCAGGGCACAAATGGAATGTGACAGTGAACTTCACCAGTGCTATCAGGACCTGAGAACATGTTCCAAGGCCCCATAGTAATTAAAGGTCAAATATTAATGTTTTTAATCCACTTCTAACATCTGGAAGGACGGTCTTTGCAGTGTTTACTGACATTGACCTGTCTTTGCTTGCTCTGGTCAGTGGTAACCTGGGTATTTGTATGGAGTCCTGGAAAGTGATCCTAACTCTTGAGAACAGGGAGAGTTCTCTTTTCCTGGTCAGATCAGCTAACTAGACCCTTGGTGACAAGTTGCCATGGTGGCTGCTTGCCAAAGCAGGAAGAGATTTGCTGGGAATGTGCTGCCAGCTCTTAGGGGACCTCAAACCTGTTGCAAGCTTGTTCCTGACATCTTGTCTCCCTGGCCCCTCTCCCTTTTTCTCTTTCAGCACAGAAGGACCTCAGTCATGGCGGGGGATGCCATCATGGTCATGAGGGGCTTGACCAAGCTCAGTAAAGCGATCCTGGAAACCCAAGCAGGACAGCTTCGGCAGGTGCTCCTTGGGGGAGATGCAGTCACCATTGCAAAGACTCTCCAGGCCACTGCTGAGGAACAGTTCAGTTCTGCCTTGGGGAAGGTGCAGGTAAGCAAAGCTCTTTGTGCACAGTCTAGTCTGATGTTTACTTTTTCTCCAGGTACTTTTTTGGTGTTGTGTGAATATCTGGGAACTCGCATCTTGAATGACAGCCTATTTCTGAAGTGTGGGATTGATGATCATAATGTTGCAGTGCTCTGGGAATTCTTTGGAATCTGTGGTGTATGGAAGGTGCTTGGATAGGAATGGGACAGGGACAATGTTAGTATCTTCATTATTAAGTGTTTAAGACATGCTGAATAAGAAAAGTGCTCTGTTTGTCTCATCAAGTGCTTGCTAAGATTGGTCAGCAGCTTTGTTATTTAGAGTGTCCTTTAAACTTTGGGCATTGACTTGTCTCTCTTTTAGAATGTATTGAATGAAGGGGCTCTTTTAGAGTGCACTGGATTTATCTCAGTGCTGCTTTCTTTCTTGGCAGAATTGGTGCACGTGATATTTTTCAGAGTGGCTCAGGGTCAGGTGTTTGCATGTTCACCACTTACAGCCCAAGCTTGATTTTTGGAACTGGCTTTCAAATGAGGAACGTAAGGAAAGCCAGACAGCAGCTTCTCATCAGAGATGGGGATAGATTTATAAGAGCTTCACATTTCTTATGCTGCCATCTTTTGAAAGCAAGGGGCTTATCTGTGGTACTTCTCTCTCCTGATCCTTTAGAAAGAGTGTGTAGCTAAGATGATAATTTTTGAAGCAGACACTAATGAATGAGATTTAGATGATTTTTATGCACTGAGCTTAGACTATCATGGCAATCTGTAGCTTCAGTCCTGGAATCTGGGCCTGTGTTTTCTTGGTTCTGTTTAAGCTTGCAGTGAAACTAACTTGTGTGTTTGTTTGTGGGGGTAGTGCTTTGTTCTGTCATTGTCCTCCTCTCGCACCCAAGAGGAGAGAGACAATATTCTCCTGATCCTGTGCATCTTTCTCTGCACAAGAGAAGCCCAATGAGCACAACTGCAGAACACCTGCCCTGCATTCTGTAAATGGGTTGCAAGAGAAGCTGCTGCCAAAGCAGGGCTCAGTAAGAAGTCTAAACATACAGCATTTTCTGTTTTTAAGAGAGGAAGATCTTTAAGTGACAGACATGTTTCTAAAAATTTAAGTATGGAAGTAAGGAGGCTTTCTTGGTTGGTCAGTATTTTGGGCCACAGTCCCCATCTGTAAACATTTCTCCTCCCCTCCCCTGCTGTGATGTTGAGGTTCAGAATAGCATGAGACCTGCTGAATAACAGGAAAGGCCATGTACTGTTTTTTTTCTCTACGGAAGGGAAATGTAATTTGTGTTTGGGAAACAGCCTGAAGTATGCTGCCTGCTTGCCTGACCACAGCAGGATTTAAAATCCTGTTGATGGCCTGTAATAGTAATAATTTATTTTATGCTATTGCCACTGCTGAGATAGGTAACTAGAATATGTCAAGGAATAAGTGAACAGGAGATAATGCTCTGCTGTTGATTTATATTTATTTTTTACTGAAAAGTGTTAAGAAGTATCTGGACTTCATTGGACAGCTTTTGCAAGGTTAGGGCAGAAAAGGGAAGTGTCAGGAGAAGCTTGCCTGGAGTGTTGCTGTGCCTGATGCTGTTACCCTTGCTCCAGGCACAGAATTTTATTTATTTTGGGATGACAACACATAGTTTAGTGGTTGAATAATGGAATGTGTTTTGCAATTGGTAGTGTCGTGGCTGTGAAAGGCTGAGCTTCCTCTGCCTGTAAGTAGGTGTCTGATATTGCTTCAGGTGGCTTTGGGCTTGGAGGTGCTCATGTTGTGTGACTGCAAACAGGATGGGAGGAGGGAAAACAATGTTATTCTTTTGTGACATTGCAGCTCACATCACCTGTTGTTTCTGAGCAGTGCATGGCTTCTAGTGAACTCCGTGTTTAGTGACCCTTTCTGGCAGTGTATGTAAAAACAAGATGTCTCCAGTTAGGGATATCTGAGAAGCTGTTAAAGAATTTGTCCCATCAGTGGATTTAAAAGGTTGCCAGGGATTCTGGGCATCCTCAGCATCTCTTCCTTTCTGTCTTGTCTCTCACTGTGGATGTCTGCACTGCCAGAGTCTCTAAGTCTCTGCGTGTCCTTACTGTGGAGACATGACACCTAGCTGCATGCTCATTTCTGAGACCACAGGTGGATAGGGAAGGAGGTTTAAGATCTTTTCTTCAAGTATTTCAATTATTTTTTGCAGGAACTAGGCAAACAGCAGGAAAACTTTGCTGACCTTGGGGAGGATTTTGGGAAAGACTATGACTTCTCAGCCCGAGAGCCATCGGATGTTTCAATGGACTTCTCCACTGCCCCTGGCAAGCCTCAGGAACACAGCGCTGAAGGCCCTGCTTACTCCTACACAACAAATGGACCCTTTAGAAATATTGATGAGACTGGAGATTCTGGCATGGGTCAGAAGCCTTTCCCTCCCAAAATGGATGCAAGGTTATTTGGAGGCATTAGGGACCCTGGAAATCCTTTTGCTACTGCCTTTGGACAAAATAGAGCTTTTCACCAAGACCATTCTTCTGTTGGTGGATTAACAGCTGAAGATATTGATAAAGCCAGACAGGCCAAAACAGGTTCAGGGCAGAAACCCTACAAACAGATGGTATGTTGTTTTACTTCAGGATTCTCAGTACTGTGGTGATTGCCCTTACTCATCTTCTCCTATGTTTCTCTCATTTCTTCCTCTTCCACTGTTCCTTTTAGTGAAGGCAAAAGAGGGAAGTGTCAGTGCTCATTAACCCTGTGATATTTGTTCTGTCAATAGCTTTTCAGTCTCTCTTTTCACACTTGCTCCCTCTCTGTCAGGTAATCTGATGTGAGAGGATGTTTAAAAAGTGTACATAGGCTTAGAATTGGACCTAAGCTCCTCACAGTGGAGACTGTAGCTTCCTGTTTGACATCTTGCAGTTGTAGAGGTGGAAGCAATGCTGCCCTGAGCATAAGTAGATTGGAGAGTAGCATAGTTCACAATTGTTGCTTTAGTGCTCATGCCCTTGTGTGAGAGTGCAGATTACTTGTCATCTGCTCTGACCTTGTGCTTCTTCCCCACACCCAGTATCAGGTGCCACAGTGGGCTCACTCACTCAGGATATTTGATGAAACTCCATACTTAGCTGTTCCTGCTGTGGTGTGTGGAGGAACTGTCTACAGTCCTGTGAATCTGATGACCCTCCATGAGTTCTAATTCCATGCGTGGAAGGGAGTTTGAGTTAGCATTGTGCAGCTTCTCCAAGTTCAAAATACAAAGGCTGCTGAGTTGAAAGTGAAAATGGGATTTCCAAACAGGGTTATCAGCTCTTCTGTCTTTCCTACCCTCTTGTCCTCTCTGCTGTTCAGTGTGTGTTTCAGTTTATGATGCGCCCATTCTCTGTATTCCCTTGAAAGTCTCCCCACAGATACAAGGCTAGGGTTCCAGGAAAGCTTCCTGCAGCATGGAGTTGTTTAGGTGCTCTGGCTCATGCTCTGACTTTGCAGGTGTCTGACCATGTGCCCAGTTAATTTGTGGATTTCTGTTTTGTTTTTGCCCTCTGTCTCCACTGCAGCTCAGCGAGCGGGCGCGGGAGAGGAAGGTTCCTGTCACCAGGATCGGCCGGCTCGCCAACTTTGGAGGTCAGTTCACACTCCCACCTGTGCCATGGCACCTGCACGTGCTGGGTAATGGCTGGCTGTGACAGGGCTCCTGCTCTGCACCATTGGGTGGTTCCATCTGCCAGTTCAGCTTGCTGATAGCAAAGTGCTTTCCCACAAACAGCTTGGTTAGCTCAGAGCTCACCTGGGGCTTTTTCATTGCTCCGAAGAGTTTGGGGCAGATGATTTGGGGGTGCGTAGTAGAGAGGCACATCGTCATGGTGACACATACCATTTGGGCTGTACTGTTTTAATGGGAGACTGAGGTGCAGGTTGTTCCCCAGCCTGTACAAATACCTCAGTCCTGCACATGTGATTGCACTTTGAGGAAACTCTCCCAGTCCTTACAGTTTGCTGTTACTGTCAAGCAGAGACAGCTGTGGAGCAGCTGTTCTGTAAGTAATCTTTTCCTCATCTTACCCTTGCTACTTCTCTGAAGAGTGTTTAAATATAAAACATATCCTCCTGGTATTCCTTTTTGAGCACGGGGAGATGATAATAGTCAAGGTTTTATTTACTTAGCCATTTATTTACTTTATTTACTTAGCCATTGCTTGTAGACCATTTTCTCCCAGAAAGGATGTAAATTCTGAGCTTGTGAGATCAAGCTAGCTGAAACCTAAATGAATTTTACATGCAGAATGGGACCTACTATATGAAAAAATAAGCAAAATATCTTAGGTAATATTGACAGATGATGCTTATTGAATATCTTGTGTCCGTCAAAGGACTTAATATGTTCCTGAGGAAAAAGGGATCACAGTATTGCAGGTGGAAAGATGAACACAGCTAGTGCTACTTAGGTAATCATTGGATGAGGAGTCAGTCTCTTACTGTGGTTGGTTTTTTTTATGACTGTACTGTTTTGAGATGATAGTGGCCCATCTATGTTGTGAACAGTCTCTTGTGGCTCTTGTGATTCTCTTCCACAAAATATGATAGAGAAGCACATGTACAAAGTAGACATCTTTGTGTTACAGATCCCAGAAGAAAGAAAAATAACCTGTCAAATGTAATTCAAATCAACTATTTTATAAAAAAACAATTATTCTTTTTCTGTGTGTCCTTTTGTCAGATTAATATGCACACTAGGAGGAGCTGGGGCAGGGGCTGATCCTATGCAGTGCAGGAATAAACAGCAAGTGAAATTTGTGCTAAGTTTTTCATGCTTGTCAGATCTCTTTAATCCTGTAGTCTGTTGCAGGCACTCTGGCTTTACAGCTTGCTGAGCATTCCTTAAGGGGAAGCAGGGTTCAAGATCTGCTTTTGGAGTAACAAGACATTACTTCAAAACTCACTTGACTATGTTCTGAAGCTGTAGTAGCACACAGGTCTCCATTCTAATCTAGCCTTGAATGTTATGAGAAGTATCACAGTAGTTTTAGCTGTCATCTTCTGAGTTCATCTGTTGGTGCTTGTTAACAGCTGGGGGATGTGAAGTGGCAGATGACCAAATTTTCTGTGAACTTTGGGTTCCAGTGCTGTTGCTTTATGTTCCAGCTTTTGGCAGCCAAGGCTGTTGTGTGTGGGAAGGCTAACTCATGCTTCTAGGGGAAGTATAACCTGTCTTTTCCTAACCTCAAGGTAAAAACCAAAACAAATAGCCCCATCAGACCAAAACCACTAAGGGAGAGTAGGAAAGAAAGAGACTGTTTATAAGCAGCATCTCCAGACATCGGTGGTTTTTTTGTTGTTTTTTTTTTTTTTTTTTAATCTTGCTGTTCTCCTCCAGTTGTCTGCCTTATATGATTAAAATGGCTGGCAAGACAGTGCTTGTTTTTAGAGGGCTTCTGGAGGAAAACTCTTTTGCAGAAATTGTTCAGATTCTCTGGTCTCTGCAATCTCTTACTAGCATTCATTGCTTACCATTCCCTCTGAAGTTTAATTTGCAATAGCAAAGAGAAACAGTACTGTCAGTACAGTGGCTTAGCAAACAACAAATGTAGCCTATAGGTAGTTTATTTCAGTTTAAAATATCCCTTGGTAATGTTTTGGGACTTTTTACAAGGTAACAGGATGAGAGATAATGGCTTTAAACTGACAGAGGGCAGGCTTAGTTTAGTTGTTAGGAAGAAATGCTTTATTCAGAGGGTGGTGAGGCACTGGCACAGCCTGCCCAGAGAAGTTGGAGATGTCCCATCTCTGGAAGTGATCAAGGCCAGGTTGGATGGGGGAAGATGGAGAAATATTGTAGGAAATATCACTGTTAACCTGTGGAATATTAGTGAGCCAGCTATGTCCTTGCTTCCTAGGACATTGAAATGATTAGAATCAAACAAGGAGTGGCAGAGGTGGAGGATGATTATTTCCTGCTCACTGCCTGGCTTTTTACATTGCCTTAAAAATAATTAAGGGCAGGAGGCCCCTCCATATCCGTGAGGGAACGTAGCCTAAAGCAAGTAAACTTTTTGTGCAGGAATTGTCTTGTATGCTTTGGGATGCCATCTTCATTTGAAGACCCCAAGAAATCATTCTGGGAAATAAAGTGATTGAGGTGGATTCTTCCTCTACAATCTCCACATGAGTCAGACTAGCATTTGATTCTTTTTTTTTTTTTAACTTTTTTTTTTTAAATAAAACCCACTTTCCCCCGTTATTTCCTTATTAGAACAGTATTATTTTAGGGTTGGAGAAGATGGAATGATGTTGAATAGGTCAAAAACAGAGTTCATACAACTATTCCTGGTGTTCAGATGGCTGAATTTCCATTCTACTCATGATCCCATTATTTATCCTTTCTTTGCATGTTTTCTTTTGTCCCCTCCAGTGTTACAGGGAGTGTTCAGTCGTGTCTCAGCCATGATGTCAGGATACTGTGGTAGGACAAATTAGCAAAAATACTTGGGTTGCTGAGTTGGCCTGGCTTCTCACCTCTTCTGTGGGCAAAGAACATTTTACTGGAAAGATTGAAGATCATGTTTTCCAACACTTGCGTGTAATAATGAACTAATACTGCTCTGTGATCAGCACAGGATCCTCTACTGAACTTCTTAGTCCTTTATATGTATTTTTGTTTGCTTCTTGCAGCAGCCAGAGTGACTGCTAGCAGGTGTATTTATAGTACTAAATAGCATCCTTGATTTTTATTTATTTGTTCTTCCCAGGACTGTAATTGACAAAACAGATTTTTCTGCAGTTTTTTTGTTCCATGCTTGTTTTGTAGCCTGATGGGTCATCAGTTCCACCTACTCAGTTCTTGATATTTTTTTTTTTTAAATTTCCATTCTCTCTTCCTTGCCTTATTTGACTTTTGTAAGCTGATCCTGTCTCCCTTAATCATATTCCTGGTTTTGAAGTTTATTATTTTAATGATATAATAAGCTTCTTTTTGCAATAAAGAAAAAAAAGGAAGCTTGTGGGGAAGTCTAGATTTAATGTGATTTTAACAATTATGAAAACAAAAAAAGCAAAAACCAAGTCTGTTGAGGTATGTCAGTAAAGTATAGAGAGGCCTGACAGCTGCAGGATTCAGATTGTCATGTGAGTGGCAAGTGAGTGCATTGGGCTTGCTTGTCAAGGGTTTGGCTGCAGGGTGGCTTCTGTCAGAAGCTGCCAGAAGCTTCCCCTGTGTCTGACTCCAAGAAAGCTCCAAGCCAAGGCCTTCAGCAATGGTGGCAGCACCTCTGGGATAAGAGTTGAGAAGGGGAAAAAACCTGCACAATTACAGCTGGAGAGAGGAGAGAGAGAAACAGCCCTGCAGACAACAATGTCAGGGAAGAAAGGGGTGGAGAAGGTGCTCCAGATGCTGGAGCTGAGACTCCCTGGCAGCCTGTGGTGAAGGCCATGGTGAGGCAGCTGTGCCCTGCAGCCCATGGAGGGCCACAGTGGAGCAGAGTTCCACCTGCAGCCTGTGGAGGAGCCCACAGTGGAAGAGATGGGTGCTTGAGGAAAGCTGTGGGAAGGTCCCACTGGAGCAGGTTTGCTGGCAGGGCTTGTGACCCAGGTGGGCCTGTGCTGCTGCAGCCTGCTCCTGCAGGATTGCACCCTGTGGAATTGCACCTCCACTGGGGCAGGCTGGGAAGAGCTGCAGCCCCGGGAAAGGAACCATATTGGAAATGTTTGTGGAGAACTCTCCAGTGGGAGCAACTCCACGGTGGAGCAGGGGAAGAGTGTGAGGAGTCCTCTCCTTGAGAAGGAAGGAGTCCCAGAAACAATGTGTAACCTTTACTGTAACCTGAACTGACTGTAACCACCATCCCCTTCCCCTTGTGTTGCTGGGGAGGGGAAGGAGGTGGAGAATGCAGGAGTAAAGTTAAACTCAGGAAGAAGGCAGGAGGAGGAGGAGGAATGTCTTTTATGATTTACTATTAATTTCTCACTATCCTACTCTGATTTGATTGGTAATAAATTGAATAATTTCCTCAGGTGGAGTCTGTTTTGCTTGTGATGGTGATTGCTGAGTGATCTCCCTGTCCTTATCTTGACCCATGAGCCTTTCATTCTATTTTTCACTGCCCTGTTGTCCTGGATTGATGCTGAATTGGATCCCCATTTGTCTGCTTAGCTCAGAAATAAGTTTTGCACCTTTAAAACTGGATCTGAGAGTGAAGGAGAAGCAGTGGAATGTCTGAGGCAGTTGTTTTCAAAACATAAAGATCAGAGTTTTCAGCTTTCCTACACACACAGCCTGTGTTGTCTGCAGTGCAGGTGGCAGGAGAGCTCTCCTTTGCTTTTTGTTAGTTTTTGGCTGGCTGAGGCAGGGAAGTTCTCTGGACTGTGGGTTTTTACCCAAAAGGGCACCAGGAGCTCACACCTGTGGCCCCCCGGGCCTGCCCTGGGCCCGGCCTTTCCCAGCCCCAGAGGGACTGAGGGCAACTGAGCCGAGCTGAGCTGCAGCCACGGGAGAGAGAGACTCTGGGAATTTGTCATCCGTGTGGAGCTGTGAGAGGGTTTGTTGGTCAGTGTTGGTCATTTGTTATGCTGGGGAGTGCTTTGCCTGTTAAATAAACAACTTTTTTCCACTTTCCTCCAAGGAAATATTCTTTTCCCCAAACCAGCTGGGGGGAGAGGCCATTCAGATTTGCTTTCTAGAGGGACCCCATCCGGAGGTTTCTTCCCAAATTTTTACCTAAACCAGGACAAATGCACCTGTCCAGCTGAGGAGCTTTCAGTGTGTGCTGTGTGGTGATTGTGGTGATCTATGTGACCAAAACCAGGGCTGCTCCAGGGGAGGGTCCTGCCCACCCTGTGCTTGGCAGGCTGAGTGGTGATAACAGACCATTCAGCTCCTGTTTGTTTTGCTGTGTCAGTTGCTGAGCAAGAAGTTTCGTCCTGAACAAAACTGGCTTGGTTTGAAATGTACCAGATGCTGCAGATGCCTGGAAAATATTCTACAGAGCCATTCTGCTGGTATAAAAGCAAGAGGCATTTTCCAAGGCTGAAATAATCTGCATGAAGTACAAAATGCAGGAGAATGACTTTATAGAGGTACTTAAGGATATTATTTTTGAAAGGTGCTGAACAATGGCTATTGAGCAATGCTGAGAACCGTCCCAAAATGATTAATCTTGGCGGAAATACACATCTTGCAGACAAGGAAAGTGAAGGACATCAGGACTGTCCTGTACAAGTAGATTGGTGGCCCAGAGGAGGGGAGTGCTTTTGTAGCACTGCAGGTTCTTTGGAGGGGTGACTTGTTCCTGGTAACAGGTGACCAGCAGCAGCTAAGCCCCATATAGCTGGTTACTCATTTCCTTTCACTGCAGGAAGGAATAGGAAAGAGCAAAAGGGAGAAAACTTGGGAGTTCAGATAAAGACAATTTAGGAGAGGAAGCAAAGAAACCTCCATGTTCAAGCAAAGCAGCAAGAAGAATTCATTCATAACTTCCTACTGGCAGGCAGATGTCCAGGTACTTCCTGGGAAGCAGGACCTCAGCATCTGTAGTGTTTATTTGGGAAAGCAAACACCTTAACCCCAAACATCCACCCTTACATCCTCTTTTTCTGCAAGCTTGACTGCTAAGCAGCAGACAAATGCTGTATAGTTTGAAGATGCTTGAAGCCTTTCTTTACTTCAAATCTTTAAAGCTTAGCAGCTGTTAAGCTATGGACTTGGTTTTGCCCGACTTAAGTGTATTTAAAACTGTTTTTGGCTGGTGATTTAAGTTTTTGGAAATTGGATAGAGTGGAGCAGTGAGGAAACTGTAAGAACACTTATTGAAAAAGAATCTCTTTCTAGTGCAGTCTACAGTATTAGTGCAGATGCTCAGCTGTGCACCTCCATGAGAGGGAAGGTGCAAAACACATTCATTTGTAGTCTGATCTTGCCCACACTGATGTAAACTCAAGCTGCTTTTAAACAAGCTGTAACCTCTCCAGCTTTATTCTGGAAGACAGAATAGAATCTGGTTCCTAGTCTTTCATTTACCTTAGAAGTGGTTTGTGTCTAAATGATGAAGAGATTAGAGACTTCAGATAGGTTTTATTTTATGTCCAGGCAGTAAATCTGGTAATTTGTAGACATTGTACATAGAGCCTTTAGAAGACAATATGATGTATCTAATTTGAAACCAATTACTGCCAGTCTAGCTCTGATAATAACCAAACCGATTTATGATGGGGAGCATTGTTTTGGAGGTGGTGAAAGTGGGATAAAGGCAAAAAAAAATGTTCTGTGAGTGATATTTAGTTTAGAAAATCACATCTTGTTGATGAGATATGTCTTTACTGGCTTCCTGTCTGACTCTTGGTACTGCCTGCTCCAAGTTACTGTCTTGCATGTGGGATCTGATTGGAAATGATTGTGTATCAGCATTTCAGTAGATGTTGTTTATGGTGTGTTTGAAAAGCTTTTTTGCTTGTTTTCTGTGAAGCCTAGGGGTATTATCCTCACTTTATTTAGTTAATAAAATCTCTGGATTTCTAGTGTAAAACAGTTGCTCATTGCTGATGGATGCATGGTTTGGCACAATTGAAGGGTCTGCAAAAGTTAGTTACCAACATCAGACTTCCTTCAGCGCTGCAACTCCATAGGAAAACTTGCAGAAAATATAGAAAAATAAAAGAAAAAACCAAACCCCAAACCAAACCCATCCCACAAGAACCCCCACCAAACCAACCAAAAAGCCCAAACCCCAACCACCTTGTAATGCCTCCTGTACTTCACCTTATGCAGGATTCTCTGGCCCCAGTGTGTGTAGTCTGTAAGATTGAAAGTGGAGCTGTTTGTGAAACTAGATAAACTATACAAGCCTGAAATTGTACTGGGGGGCAGGGTTTTAATTGCCTGATGAGACAGAGGAAAAACTTCAGTGCAGGATGAGGGTCACCTTGTTAGTGGCCAGGCTTTCTCCCTTGAGTCTACAAAACTTGTGCATGTGGTTCTTCCTGCACACGTGCAAAATGCCATGTGCCGGACAGCTCTGCTTCCTTCATTGTGCTGACTTTGTTCCCTGGTTGTTTTACCTGGGAGGTTTTCCAATAGTGCCTTGAGGTAGGCTTGGGGTGCTTGGAAGGCAGCTGCACCCAGTACTGTCAGCAGTGTGGGAGTACAGCACAGCAGGATTGCACCACTGCTGAGGAGATGTGGAGCAGCACCATCTGTTCTGGTTGCCCATATCATTTATTATCCAGAAAAATAAATATTTTGATATGAGGAAGGCAGTGAGACCTTTGGTAGTATGGATTGCTGTGTGATTAGATCTGTGCCTCATTTAATCTTCGGTGCCTTTGCTCTGGTTAGCGGAGGCAGATAACGCTGCTTTTGTAGTCGTAGCTTAACCTGTGGCTGTGAGACAGCACCCTGGAATTTACTGCTTGCCAGGGTGAAAGGTGCATGTGGAGTGCTGGTGTTTTGTCTCCTGGTCTTACTGTTGCTGTGTGGGATTACTGCCCAGCCCAGCTCCTTGGGACTGCAGGCTGCAATACTGCTGGTATCAGGTGAGCCTCAGGGGAAAACCACATTTCTGTTCATCACAGTTAATGAGGATGTGGAAGGAAGTGGCAGCTAATGAGCACAATTAAACCTAATGCTTAGACAGCAGGGTTGCAAAACTTTACACTCTACTGACAGTGGCTTCATCCTAAATACAATTTTTCCTCCTGCTGTTGTGGCATGGTGAGGAGTGAGAGGGATTCTGTTCCTTCTTGAGAATTGTACTTTGAGAACCATGTTTGTGAGAGTTTTGGCTTCTTTTTTTCCCCATTTTATAAACTCCATGATTTGAGTCTACAGCAGGACATCAGCCAGAGCACAAAGCTCTGAGTAACATTTGGTGACATGCTTTATAAAAGCCAGATGTCCTGGCTGGCCTAGCCTATGATTCCTGGCTGGCATGCTGGGTTGAAGAAGTAGAGGAGAAAACTCTTCAGTGTTGAGTGAAAATGACTCCATTGCAAAGGCCAGGCTGTTCTAATAGAGCTGTTGTGCATTTGAATGTGTGCCTTAAAGTTAATTACCAGAAATGCCTCTGTATGTGGCTTGGAAGGTATTTTCATTCTGACTTGGGTCTTCCTTCTTTTTATTTTAAAGGACTAGCTGTTGGTCTTGGCATTGGGGCGCTGGCAGAAGTGGCGAAGAAGAGCCTTAGACCTGAGGAACGCAGTGGTAAGCCCTTTCCATGTCTTTCCATTTTCTTTTTTCCCTGCTCTTCATTTTATCCCCAGACACAGTTTACCTGCATTTGCAATATTTGTATTCTTTTGAAGGCTGGGTAGTGGGATAGAGTAATAGGGGGTATGGGTAATTCTTTTATTTTCAATATTATTCTCCCTCTCTTGGCTCTTCTCCCATCTCAGTATACCACAGCCTCACTACTTAGACAGAGGTCAAAGGAATATTCCAGAGAATATGTTTGTGTCAGCACAAGTTGTACAGCTTTACTTCCCATAGCCAACCCTGAGGTTGAATCTCTGTGCTCATTCTTGGATTGCCTTAACAATTCTTTTTAAACTATTCAGTGAAACCATGCATTTCTCTCAGTACAGAAACTTTAGATGAGCCTGTGTATCTGAAATTTTGTTGTGGTTGCAGTCCGTTTGAAATTAAAGGATGTTCTGCCTAAGAGGAACCTGGTGGATGGCTGGTCTCTTGTGAGAGAGAAAAAGCACTTTATGCTCCTCTTAAATGGAAATCATCTATTTCCAATATCTGTCTTTTGCTGCCTTCTAAATGTGCAAAAGGCTATGCTGTGCAAATTGACCTGATCCTCTTTTCTTTCCAGCTTATTTGAAGTTGGAGGTAAAATGTTCCTAAGTTGTACTTGATTGTGTCATGGTGGCTTTCTTCTAAGCATATATGCTGGTAAAATATTGCAGGGGGTGTGTGGGTGAATGGTTTAGGGCATAGAAAATTCAAGTGTTCTTCTCCAGAAACATGAAATTACTCTAAAGTTTATGGTTCCATTCACCTGTTTGTTATCCAGAAAAAGCTTTGGTGGGATACTGCAAAATGTCAAGGTCTGTTCGAGTTGCTGCGGGTTGTTTGGTCTTCAGCTGGTCTCTCTGGTTTGGCTGGTATGGTTGTGTGTTTAGGTTACTTGCAGTGACTGGAGGGAGCTGATGAAAGGTTGAAGGACTTGCAGCTAGAAGTAAAAATGAAGTCAAATTGTTCCTGGTTCGGAAGCATTACTTTCAGAGAATGCCAACTGCTGGGTCCTTGCAATTCTGCTCTGTGGCTGATAGTATTCTACTACAAAGCCAGTTTCTGCCTTCACCCTGGTCATCTTTTGGGGGTGGAGGAAGGATGGAAACTGAACCTCTGTTTCAGGAGGTACTGGAGTGGCTGAAAAATGAAGAAATTTGGGAGAAAAACACAAAAAAAAAAGGCAACTGAACAAAAAAATCCCAACCTAAAGAAATTCCCAACAATAAAGCAATGCTTCAGGATATGAAACACATTCCCATTAGTGGGAGGCAGGGGTTGTGGACGACCCAGGACTCTGCTTGTATTTGGAATAGCAAGATGCAAGTATTAACAGCAAGGCAATAAAGAGCAGCCCAGCAAAGAGTTCTTGTTTCTCTCAAAGCCCTGAGGTGTTTGAGGATGGGTGGGTTTCTTTGCTTTTATTTAAAAACATGCTCTCAGGCAAACACAGCTCATCCTGTAGAGAATCCTTGGAGGCTTTTTCCTTTCAGCACTTGGGATGTTTGACAGGTTGTTGATACCTGTTGGAAGCTGATGATTTCTGTTGCTTTTAACAGAGGTGGAATTGCACAACTGTTGGTATTTCTCTGCTTGCCAGAGTAATTTCTAATTGGGCACACCCCAGATGAAAACATGAGCTTGCAGAGCTGTGAAGTTTGGGGAAATAACATGAGCTTTGTTTCTCTCTCTTACAGCATGAGAAAGATTACTTTTATTTTTTTTATTTAGACGACAGAAGACACTTTCTCCTTGCAATAAAGTCATTGCCCCTCTAAACTTATATCTTCTTGATGGGGAAACGACTATTTTTATCTGTCAGAAGCCTGGTCTACAATGTTGAATCCTGCTTTGGGAAGGGTGTTTTTCTTGAACAAACCTTGATTAAAAAATAAAGCAATGACAACTGCCAACTGCAGTCCTAGGCAGGGAATTAGCAAATGCCCTGGCTTTTATTTTTAGGTGTTTGTTTGCCTTCCCTTGTTGCTTCCTCTCATGCTGTCAAGTTTGCTTAGATAAGATCTTGGAGCAGTGGTTGTGCTATAAAGGAGAGTAATATCAAAAGTGGAACTGAGAATGGGCCAAGAGCAGCAAGTGTGGAGGTGAGGCAAAAGTGAAAGGCTTCCAGCCTTTGTACTCTTCTGGAGCTTCTCAGGGCAAAGACACAGGTTTCCAGGGGACTCGGCTACAGCCTCTGTCTAGATGTGGATGTGTGTTTTCCACAGTATTTTAGAGCAGTGGATAAGGCTCTGTGAATGAGAGCTCTCTCCATGGGCTCTGCTCCTGCAGAAATGCACAGCAGAGGATAGGTACACAGTGGGACTCCAAGATTCCATTTTCTTACTGTTTTTCTGACAGTACCAGCCTGAGCTGTTCTTGAGGGAAATCTCAGGACATAAGTACCTCTACATTTCTTTAAAAATACCTCTGCACCCCTTTCCTGATCTCAGCTTGGGGCATTTGTTCCTGAGTTTTATGGCTGCCAGCACCATGACTTTTGGCTGGGACCTGTCTCTTTTGAGAATGACATATTGTCCTGTTCCTGGGAAGCTGCTGGAGGATGTAATTTCTCTCCCTACTGCTGCAATATTAATAGTAACTTCTTGGCACTCCAGACTTAAACAAGTGAGATGTGTGTGTATGCCCAAAGGCACGCCTAAGAATTTAACACTCTCACTGGCATCCAGGAGTAATGAGGAAGAGTTTTCTCCTGGTTGCCCTCATCTTGCCTAGTTAGTACAAACTGAAGTGTCTTCATACCTTTAAAATGGAGTTAGGAACACTGCTCTTTTAGTCCCAACCCCTTAGTCAGACGCTCCTGAGCTACGCATGATCCTGATAGCACAGCTTGTATTTGTACTTCTTCTTTCCATTGCTGTTGTCAGAGGGACTGCAAATTCCTACTCTCCTGCACTGTGCTAGTGCTGATGTTTTTTCCTGCTCAGCTTCCCCATCCTTGTTTAGTAGCCACAGGACCCTTCTCTCCCTACTTTGCATGGTCTCTGTTGCCACAAACAATTCACTTCTTCAGGGACTTCAGGGACTAGAACAAATATGTCTGGTGCAAGAGTTGGTGAATTTCTTCCTTTTCCATCCAAGCCTGATGTCCTGGACCTAAATTCCTTCTTCTGCCAAATTCTTGTAAGTAGGTGCAGGTTTCTTTGGTTTTAGGTTTGCGTTTGTTTTTGGTTTTTTAAGTGTTTAAGACCCTAATGCTGCCATCTTTAAGTGGTTTGGCTCATCTTATTTTGTTTAAAAAGAGGATGACTGACTTGATTTCCAGTTTGAATTTTCCTGGTAGGCTGATAACCTCCTATGTCCCTAGTGACCTTGGTGGCAGCCTCAGTATTAAAAGTGTGTATGTAAATAATCACAGAATAACTAGGTTGGAAGAGACCTCCAAGGTAATCGAGTCCAACCCATGCCCTAATACCCCAACTAAACCATGGCACTGAGTGCCATATCTAGGCTTTTTTTAAACACATCCAGGGATGGTGACTCCTTGTATGTAAATACAGTGTAAGGCCCACAAAGGGTGGGAATGGAAAAGTAGAATAAATTCCCAGGAATTAAAATGAGAGTGCCCAAATAAACAGCTGCTGTTACAAGTATAGAGAGTCTGGGTTCAAGGACAACTTTGTCACTTATTAATGATCTGTCCCAGGCAGTTTTTCAGGCACTGCTCAAATGCCAGGCTGGACAGAGCTCTGACAGCCTGGCACTTGGCCTGGATTTGAACACAGAGGGATTTTCTTGTGAAAGGCAGTAATGCAATATCCTTGGGTTGTCAATCTCTAGTGCTTAGGCCATGTTCTTGAATATTCCCTTGGCCCAGAGTTTCTGTGGCAGATGGTCCTAAAACAAATAGGAAGTCCAGTCACTAGTTATCCATTTGACAGTGGCAAAGAAGGTGGAAAAGGAGTGATGCAGCAGTGAGTTGCACACAGGTTCGGAAAGGTTCATGCTGATTCTGAATTTGGAAAGCAAAATAAATAAAAGTGGGTTAAGCACTAGTGACGGTGTCTGCCTGCTGCCTGTTCTGTGGAAGAACTCAGGCCCAGGTGCTGTGGCTGCAGGAACCCTAATTTCTGAGGTGTACATGTTGCCATAGCTTGTATGTGACTTCTATTTGCCTTGTTTCCTTTCCCTGGTGAAATAGGTTAAACCAGCTTTGTGATCTGAATATGGGGAGGAAATGTGAGGCACCAAAAGGTGCCAGTCACCTTTGGGTAAAATGTTAACTCACTGAAAATGAGTATATTTTTTCATGGACCTTGTGGTGGGTTTTATCCCTACTGCCTTTCCACTCAGCCTTGGAAGCCTGTGTCTGTTTTCTCTCTGCTTGCCATTGACATAGTACTGCTTTTCACTCTTGCTTCCAGGTCACCTTCTTGTTTGTGCACACTTGTGGCAAAGTACATAAGCAAGAGCTACTCCCATGCTGTTGGGCTGCCTGGTGATCAGGCATTGCCCCTGCAGGCTTGACTTCAGTGAGAAGCCTGCCAGGAGAAGAGGATTTGGGACTGCCTGTGTTTGGCTCTTTCTCTGATAAGAGTCAAAATTGTCAGGGTTCACTGGCTTCTGGATGTGGCTTTAATTATTAACTAACCCCTTTATTCTACTGCTGACTCAAAGGAGAATGTTTTTGTGTGCAGTGGTGTGAAGGAAGACACGTCCTTGATTCAGTACTTTTCCCAGGTCCTGTGTGTCATCTCATACAGGGATTTGCCTCATCATTGCTAAGGACACAGTTTTCCTGATAGGACACTTGAGAGACAGCTTTTCAAGTGTGCAAAGCCAGATCCTTCTGCCCTGGGTTAGCTCTACCACTTCAGTCTCTAAGTCTCCTTACATGTGTTATCCAGAGCAAAATGTGCTCTGAGGATTGCAGTGTGTTGGAAATGGTGAATTCTGGACCTGTCCTGCTTTTCCACATCTTGCTCTCAAGAGCAGGATGGCTGTCCTGTGTACTTCTGGTGTTTTTATTCCTCTTTTTCCTGTACATTCTTGACTTGGGACAGGGATTTGTAAAGGGAGATGTCCCACATGCAGTGCCATCTTGCTGCTATCCTACAAAACAGATGAAGGAAAGAGGGGGGATGAAGGGCAGGAGAGCTGCCTGTACCTGACACAGATATCTGTGCTCTGCCACTGGAGAGTTCTGTGGAATAATTTCTGCAGGGAAGGTCTGTAAGCAATCCAGCTTCTTGCAGGGACTGAAGGGTGTCTGTTAGATCAGTAACATGCTTGGCACCTCAAGAAAATGGTACCAAGTTGTGAGACCTACCAGAGTTTAGACAGCAGCTTCTTCAGTCTGTCTGTGTTATTTCTCCTGTCCCCTGGCCATCTGAGTCCCTCTGTGAACCTTCCTGAGAGCTACCAGGAGATGGAGAGGATCTCTGGCTGCTCTACTCAGCACATGACACACCAGTAATTTCCATCTGCTGCCTGAGATCTCCGGGGCTGTTTTCATCTGCTGCGCCTTTTTGGGTGCTGCTTATTGTTTATGGGGGCTTCAGCAGTTCTCTCCTCTGTTCCTCTAAAGTATTCTAAAAATGATGTAGCTGCAAGATTGGCATATTAGCTGTGAGCTCTGCAGCCTGGCTGCAAGGCCTGACCTTCCTCCTGCTTGGCTCTCTGTCAGGAGGGGCTGATCTGCAGCCCCAGCAGAAGAGGTGGGTGGGTGTCTGCCTGCCCCCTCTATCCCTGCTCTACTGGGTATTGCCCTGGGAGGTAGTTCTGGGTTGCTTCTCCCAAAGGGACCACAAACTAGAATCAGGGTTTCCTTCCCCTCTCCCTTAATTAAAAAAAAAAACTAAAGTGGAGGGGAAGTGCTTCTTATGCCGCCCAATGCCCCTGTTGCATACTTGGAGCTGTGGCACTGGTGTGCACGTGGCTGTGTGACCTCTCTGGGCCTGACATCAGGCTTCACACATGCTTGGGGACAGCAGAGCAGGTGTTTGAGTGTGTCTGTTTTGGCCTTGTTCTGTGCAAGCTTCCACATTAAGAGGTGGGAAGAGGCCAGTTGGTCTGTGCCAGTGTGCTTCCAAGGCTTTTGAGGATTCCCCCTTGCTGTGGCTCACTCCTGCTGCCCTTCTGAGGCCATGGCTGTGCTGCAGCCCGTCATGTGGGACTCAGGACACCTTTGCACAGTGTTTCAGGCTGTGCTGGCTGGCACAGTGAGTTCAAGCACCAGACAGTTTGCAGAGCAGCACATTCTTGGATGCAGGGACTTGCTGCTCCTGGCCCTCAAGCCAACGACGTCTCAAGGCCCATGTGCAACTTCAGTCCGTGCCCCTGGCTTGCAGTGAAGGCACTCAGTGTAGTCCTAGTTTGATTTCCCTAGGGAAGGGCAAATCTGTTGAAGGTGGACTAACACAGTGGAGTGGGCTTGCCAAGATAAGGGTGTTCTTCATTCATTCTCTCTCCTTGCCCTCAGGGAAGAAAGCAGTGATGGATTCTAGCCCATTCCTGTCAGAGGCCAATGCAGAAAGGATCGTGAGGACCTTGTGCAAGGTCCGGGGAGCAGCACTGAAGCTGGGACAGATGCTAAGCATTCAAGGTAAGTGACAGCACGGGTCCTCAGCTGTCCTTAGCACTGCCAGGTGTGACACAGGCTCTGCTGTCTGCAACCAGGCAGTGTCAAGTGGATGTGAAGACTCTGATCAAATGGCTTTCTCCTGTGAGAGCAGTGATGGAAATGTTTCCATCTTCCATCTAATCCCAGTATGACATAAATAGATGCATGCTATATACCACCACTCTCTCAATATCCTTATTGTGTGTAACTGAAATTGGTTGACAGTAGGGTGACACTGTGAATTTTAGTGTCTGTGTTACAAGCAGCTGTTAAGAAGCAGAGCTGTATTACACTCTAATTGCAGGTGTCCTGCTAGAAAGGAGGAGGTGACAACAAGAATGTGATCCTGTTCTTTCTTCACCAGAAGTGGTCAAGGTTATATCCACAATAGTCTCCCATTATAGCAATCTGTTTGTGGTTTACATGCTCTATGGGCACTGAAGCTTTACTGGAAAGGCCAGTGCAGCTGATAATCTTATCAGGTATAAAACACTTGTTTCCATCCTGAGAAGGCTTCAGACTGCTATTTAACCCATCAGACTCTGAGGCCAGTGACCACAGGTGAAGGCATGAGTGACATCAGTGTCTGCATTGAACTGTTAGGTTACCCCTGGGAGATGGCAGGTGTGCTCAGTTCAAACCTTATCTGCATCTTTCCAGTTTGCCTTCCTGCCTAGCCTGATAGGGAAGGAAAGAACCAGCCAAAAATAGCTGTAAGACTTGTCTGGAAATAGTTTTCAATATGTTTCTGAAACTGAGTAAGTGTCTGAGTGTTTGAAGTACTCACTTTGTTTGGCTTGTGCCTCTACTTGAATTTTTGTAGGTATTAGCTGATGAGACTGGATTTAGTAGAATTTTAAATACTTTGGGGTTGCCAACAAAACAGGATCAGTTCACTGTCCCAGAGAGCCCTGATTGGTGTTTCTTTAGCTAATCAATTGGTTTAGGTGGGTGCCAAGCTGATGGCCATCTGGCAGAGCCTAGTGGGAGGCATCAGCTGCTGTGTCAAAGGTTGCCACCCACACGCGGTTTTCTCACCCTCTAGAAGCTGCCAGGGGCCACTGATGGCTCACAGTGCAGGTCCAGGAGGAGCTCCTTTGCTCCTTGCTTTCCAGTGCCTCTGGTATGTGGGCTGAGTGAACCATGCCTGGAAATGAGCTCTGCAGTTTAACTCCTCTACCATAGGTGGCATTAATTTCACATTCTTGAGACACCACTGAGTTGTGCCTGTGCCTGCTGTGTGCCCAAGCTTGGTCACAGCTGCCCTGGGCCTGGATGTGAGTGCAGAGGGGGGAGCTGTGAAAGGTTGGCTCTGAGGAGCAGAAATGCTCTGGATTTTTATAACTTGCCTGCTGTCTTCTAATGTTATGGTGCTCTGGCAGGAGTGTCAAATACTTGCTGATTGACTTCACTCTGGGGTCAGGAACAGGCCTTCAGCAACCTCAGTGGTTGTACCCAGCCCTCATTTGGACTCATGCTAGAAGTGTGTGGACTCTGCTGTGCCTGGCAAAAACACAGGCCCATGATGACCTTGGGACAGCTGTGGTGAAATAAATCAGACACCATCAACAATGCAGAGACACCATCAACAATGCAGGGGGCTGTTTGGACAGGAGGGTTTCATGCAGGTCCTGCCACTTCATGGGCTTCTCTGTGGCCTGATGAGTTTGAATTCACCACTCCTGTCAGCAGGTCTGGGTGCTAATTGGGGGCAGGGGCTCCCTGTAGCTGAGCACAAGTCAAAAAGCAGTGTCCCTAAACCCCCTGATGTCTGTTGTGTCTCCCTGATGTGGGAGTCAGTGGATTTGTTAGGGACCCACATTCCTAAAGGTTATTGCACAGAGAAGATGCCAAAGGCCCCCAGTCATCCTGTGTTCTGGGAGATGTTGAAAAGGCAGCTGCATTTGGCAGCTGAGAGTGCCCTGCCTTGGCTTCTGGTTCGTGTTTTGTTCCAGTAAGGCCTCACCAGTTGACCACAAAGACGTAAAGCCTTATTCATCAGCATGTTGTAAGCCTGGCTTTGGCAGAGTTGCTTCCATGGCAAGACTGATTTTTGACATTGCTGCTGAGTTTCTGTACAGTCAGCCTGGACTTGCAGGTTTCTGGGCTATTTGATGTTGTGCTCATGAACAAAGGGTGGGGGTGGTCAAGCACCCCAGCTAAGGATGGATGCCCTCTCAGACCAGAGGTTGAAACCCCCTGAGAGGTTTGTGGGTGTCAGCAGTGAGCAGAATAAAGGAAGCTGATCCTGAATGCCTGTGGCAGACACTGATGCTTTGACACAAAAGGCTTCTGGGCGCGGGAGTCGCTCTTAGTGAGGTCGTTCTCCTTCTGCCTGGTCACCCTTGGCAGTGCAGGTGACACGTGGCAGGATGATGGTTAATGCCTTCACATAGCCCTGAGAATATTTTTTTAGTGTTCAGAGGCTGGGCAGTGATACACATCTGTGACAGAGCAGCTGTTCCTTTCAGTATTTGCAGTGCACACACAAATGCATTGTCTCACCTTCTTGCGGGTTTGTAACGTCACAGCAGGAGTTCTACTCACTGTTCCTAAAGCCTGCTCCTCTCCAGCTTCCAGTGATGGAATGGGAGCTCCTCTTAAAAACTCCTGTTGGTTCTACAGTGGGGTTTTGTTAGTACTTTTAAATGCTGCTATGGCTTCAGTGGGAATTTGTAAACAATGCTGAGTGTTAAAGTCACATCTCTGCATTATTTATCTTTTTCTCTCCATTCCTTTCCACCTTTCTTCCCAGGACAGTCCTCTTAAGGTCACTGTTTGTTTCTTGTTTCCTGGGATAGACATAAGGTGGTTCATGCCTGTGTATTTGGAGAGAACAATAAATTTTTGTTTGAATGTCGCAGTCGCATGGTTCAGTTCTGAGGATCAAGGCCTGTAGCCTGGACTTATCCAATGCTGGGAGAGCAGCAGATGAATCTGATTCCTCTATAATCATTTATGAAGTGAAAAGTTTGCCAGCAATGGTAGTTTTTCACTGAGTTGTTGTAGAAGCCTTTGCTCAAGCAGAGGACTTATCTTTCAAGATGGCCCAGCCCCTCCTGAGTGTAAATATTTGCTTGCTAAATCTTTCTGATTTACAAGTTTTGGCTCAGCTGTGTTCTCTTCTGCCCACTTGTAGTTGCTCTGCCTTTGGACAGTTGTTTACAGTGGCAGATGCTGAATCCTGATTTCTCCAAGAGTTCAGTACTTGTGTAAGTGGTGTTTTACCATTGCACAGCATTCTAGAGGAGCTGCTGGTCCTTAAAATTAACTGGATTAAATCACGTCTGGAACCTTGGAGCATTGGGATGGCTCTCCAGGGGTCCCCTCTGTGACCTGTATTTCCATGAGGGAGTGGCCTCTCCTAGACGTGGATGTTGTACTGCTGCCAGCCAGAAGATGGGCTGGTGTGTGACAGAGGCTGAACACTCTTGGGTCTGTGCAGCCTGTCACCACACCAAAAGAACTCAAGAATTACTTCTAAAACCTTGCCTGGATGTGCCTGGGGCAGGACAGCCTGACTGGTCTGAATGCAGGAGCAGGTTTCTCTGTGTGTTGAAGAATGCAGTGCCTGCACTGACTGCTGTGTGCTTTCCCTTGGCAGATGATGCCTTCATCAACCCCCATCTCCAGAGGATTTTCGAGCGTGTACGTCAGAGTGCTGACTTCATGCCAATAAAGCAGATGATGGTGAGGAATATTCCTGAGTGCTTATCAGAGAAAGGGACCATGGACAGCAAAAATGTCACTCATGACATGCCCTAGTAAGGGAGATGGATGGGGATTTTAAAGAATATTTCAGTAATGTTACGTATTTTCAGTTGTGGGTACTGTGTGATTCCTTATCTCAATTATGTGCTGTCTTTTCTCTCAAAAAAAACCAAGTTTGGGTCTAGACAGAGGGAAAGAAAATGTGGGAGGTTTTAATCTCCTGAGATTAATGTTGATGGAGCAGGATGCTGCACACAAATATGGTTATAGGGTCTTGTTGAGTGTAGTCTCCTCTTCTGTCTCCTCTGTCTTTCTAGTGGGTCTTAAGCTGGTGTCTAGATGTGTCTACATCCCATTTTAAAAACAGATTTACAAGCCTTAGTCTGCTGGAAAATTAACAGCAGCTATGTCCTTATTGTTTTGGTTAACTTGCCATCAAGGAGACCCAGAATGAAGTGAACTAAGTTTGCTTTCTCCAGTGTATATGTTCTCTGTAAATGAACGTGAAAAGGGTGATGAAAAAGGAACTGCCAGCACCTACTTATCTTCTGAAAGACACTAAGCAGAGCTAGAACTTAAATATGGCAGTCTGGCAGGGTAGCAAAAAAGATGTTAAAGCAGGCTGTGATGTTTAATTGTCAATATTGCCTTAAAGAGAGTCATGCCTGGATTGCTTCTGTTCAGCTTGGCAGCATGATGAAAGAGGAGAAAATAGCTAACTCCTTGCTCATTTTCTGGAAGATAGCAAGTGGCACCTAAAAGGGGATGTTTGTATTGCCAAGGCAGTGGTGTTTGTATTCAAGATTTCTGCCCTTTAGGGCAGAGCCCCACAGAGATCTGATCAGCACCTGTTCAGCACTGGGGCAGCATTGCTGGCTGGACCACTCCTTGCCTTGGTGTGCAATGACAAGGCACATAGGATGATCTAGAAGGCAGGTTATAGGTACTCAGAACTCAGTCACCTTAGAGGAACGTGATTTCCAAGGCCTAAAGTCTTACATCTTTGCTTCCCATACCCTGATCCTTTCTGTTAATTTGCAGAAAACTCTGAACAACGATCTCGGCCCCAACTGGAGGGACAAACTCGAGTCCTTTGAAGAACGCCCCTTTGCTGCTGCTTCAATTGGTCAGGTTCATCTGGCACGCTTGAAAAACGGGAAAGAAGTTGCCATGAAAATCCAGGTGAGCTTTACAGACCAGCTATGTCTTGTTTGTGCTCAGAGAAGGGCGAGGGAGCTACATGTGTACTGCTAGACAAATAAGAAACATTTCAATGCGAGTGAAGATGAGATGTCTTGCCTAATGCAAGCTGAGGGGAGAAGACAGGAAAGGTTTCGCAGCTTGAGCCAGTCTGAGTCCAGATGAGCAGGAGACATCTCACAGGTATTTCGCTGCAGTGTGGGATAATGGTGCTGAGGGACTGCTGAATGGGAGGGTCTCACCTGCTCCATAGGGCAGTCCCTTTTCTGGGATGTGCACATGCCCCAGGCCCCTTTTTGAGTGTCAGCAACCTCAGGTGGCTGCTTCCAACAAAACTAAGTTCTAGAGCTAAAACATCTTGTACAGCATGGTTTATAATCCCAAGGAATGAGGTCCCTTGCTGACTGAGCAGTATCCCAGGCAAAGCTGGGCAACTCATTGGTGGGTTCTTGTAGTATGGGCAGACTTTAGAAATAGTGTCAGTGGGTGCTGATGTCTTCTCAAGTGGTTTGTGTCCCAAGTACTCTCTGAAGTCAGGCCAAGGTAATAGCAGCAGAAACTCAACCCTCTGGCATCAGCACACATTCTCCTCAGCAGTGCAGGCTCCTTCCCTTTCTGACAGACAAGCTGAGAACAGGAGCAGGTGCTTTTGCCAGGACTGGGCTGGGGCCTGACCACTTGCCCTACTGCTGGGAATGACACACTGGGGCTTCCAGGGGTGTGTGCTTTCAGCTGTGGGAGGGAAATTACTGACTGCCATGGCTGTTGTGAGATCTGTGTGCCTGAGAACCCGTCATGTTCATTCGTGGAAGAATTCCCATCAGAGGATTGTACACGCCATTCTGATTGCAAGGAGCTGCATCTTAACCTGTCTGTCCCCTGGTTTGGATGCTGGGCTTTGAATAAGCCTTTAGAGGAGGCACGTGTGGCTCAGGAATGCCCTGGCTCATTGCCAGGCTGTAGGTGGCTGTGATGTGGGGGCTGTGGATGCTGAGCCAGGTGTTTTTCATCATGCCCTGTACAACCAGGTCATCTGATCTCAACACTGCCCTTTGCAGTTCTCTCCCACAGTACCCTGGCGTCGCCCAGAGCATCAACAGTGATGTCAACAACCTGATGGCTGTCCTGAGCATGAGCAATATTCTCCCTGAAGGTAAAAAGACAGAGACCCTGTATTCCCACTGGCGCAGGTCGAGTTCTGCAACCCCTTTCAAGCAGCACATTTCATGTGTCCCTCTGAAGACTGGGGGAAGGGACTTTAGGATACTAATTCTGCCCAGGAACACATTTCCTGCAGGAAGCAGGAGAGGGAGCAGATGTGGGCAGAGGGTGCAAGGTCAGCTTAGAGAGCCATGTTTGGTTCCCCTGTTCTGTTGCAGAGCTGCTGCTGCCTTTGCTGGGCGTGTGCCTGCTCCTGTACCCCCTTAGTGGGGTGGAAAGTGCATCTGGGTGTTTTCTGACCAGGTGTATGCACACACCTGCCAGAGTAACCTGCACTTGTCTCTGTGTGTTCTCTTAGGAGAGACCCATAGGGATTCTTGGTGAAATATAAAGTGCCCAGGAATACTCACTTTGATGGCTTTGTAGGCTTGGAGTGTGGGCAGTGTTCAAGTGAGGCAGTCTTGCTTTGTCCTGGTACCTGTACTCTCTGGTACATTTGGCAGAACTCATTCTTCTCCATGTTTCCTTGTAGCTGGTCAGCCATCCACATTGGTGGGTTTTTGTAGCATGGGCAGACTTTAGAAACAAGACCCCCTCCATGCCTGCCATTCTGTGCTCTTCCCACATGCTCTCCATTCATTCCAATCAGAGTTGTGGAGAACTGTCAGACTTAGAACTTGCTCAGTGTCCAGGCCATGGATAAGTCCCTTTTCCCACAGGGAGTGCAGGACTTACTACTCCTTTTTCCAAATACCTGCCTGCAGCAGCTGTGAATATTAATGGGACTGTACAAATGCTGCTCTAAAATCAGGCTGGGTGCTGACAAAATCTGGGACTGTTCTCTGTGGTGGCTGGGCAGGGCCCTGCAGAGGTTGCTGCAGCCCCAGCCGTGTCTGGCCCAAGAAGTAGATTGATTTTCCAACTTCAAGACTAAGAAGACTGGGCTTGGCATCTCAGGGCCTGGCTACGTGCTGAGCTGCAGTGTGCTGTTATTAGTCATGCTGTTTCTACCTAGCAGTGCCAAGTGCCACTTGGAGGCAGATATGGCTTGGAGCCTGTTTTTGCTGCTTTTGCCCAGTGTTTGGGTGCTTGTCTTTGGTGTGTGTCCTTGCACAGCCATGCCAATAGCAGGAATGGACAGTTTGGCCTGTGGGGTGGGAGCTGGGAGAGGACAGAGCTCTGCTGCATAGAGCAGTGGTGTGGATGTACCTTGACTTAGGAGCAGCTGTGTAGTGTGGGCCTGGGATTACTGCACACTCTGCATCTAGTTGGAAATACACCTTGGCTCTCTGAGGCCTCCTGTACTCCTCAGCTCAGAGTTGGCTGGGTAGCAGGCTGCTCCTCAGCTGCAGCTCTGGAAAGTTTACCCTGAGGAGATCCCTTTTTCTAAGCCTGCTCACTCCTGTGCTGTTTGACCTTCAGGTTTGTTCCCGGAGCACTTGATTGAAGTTGTGAGCAGAGAGCTGGCCCTGGAGTGTGACTACCTGAGAGAAGCTGCCTGCGCAAGGAAATTCCAGTATGTTCCCACCATTGCCTTCAGCCCCTTCTCTGTGTGTGAGAGAGAGAGGCAGGAGGGGTTGCTTAACTTCAGGGATGGTGGGGAGCTGCCTGCTGTGCCCTGCCATGTGGCACAGGGTAAGGGTGTGTGGTTGTGGCCTGAACTGCCCCCCAGAATCACCACCTTGTCTCAGCTGGGCATGGCTTCAGTCAGCTGAAATGTGATCACCTATCTCCCTCCTCTCATGCAAATCTGTCTGTTCTGCCACACGTGAATGTGCTGCAGTAACTCCTGAGGCTGGGTTGCAGTGCTCTTCTGTGTGCTCTTATCTCAGCCTGTTGTGAACTTCTCCCATCCTTCAGCCCTGGAGGTTTTCAGTTCAGCTCTCTTAAAGCAGTTACCTGCACCAGTGCTGCCTGCTCCCTTGGCTTGTCATAGCATCCAGATTATTTTTACATGGTGGCTGGATGCTCTTCCTGTCCTGCTGCAGAACTGCCCCTGTGGCACTGTTCCCTTTGGCAAAGTAATTCTTTCATGTGTGTAGTCTGGCCCTAAAGCCAAGTGGCGTGAGCAAAAGAGCCCAGTGCTCCTTGATGCACCGGCCCAGAGCCTCCTTAGTATCACTGCTCTGGCAGGAGATGTGACCAGGAGCTGGCAGCAGCTGTAAGTCACTGGCAGGGTTTCTGCTGACTTAATCCTTACTGTAATTGCTGAGGAAAACATATCCTGGCAGCCCCATCCAGGGAGTGGGGAGAGGCTGCTGAAGGGCTGTGTGAGGTGTTGCTGATGGGTTTGTCTCTCTCAGGGCTCCTAAACCCTTTCCTCTCCTTTCTCCATCCCTAGGGAGCTGCTGAAAGACCACCCCTTCTTTTATGTCCCAAGAGTAATAGATGAGCTGTGCAGCAAGCACGTGCTGACCACAGAGCTGGTGTCTGGCTTTCCCTTGGATCAAGCTGAAGGGCTGAGCCAAGAGATTCGAAATGAGGTAAAGGGGAGGTTGTGCTTCTGCCCTGCTCAGAGCCCTGTGCACAGCATAACTCTGGGCAGGGCTGGAGTCAGGGGCTGTCTGGTGCCTCTAGGAAGACCTGTTCAGAGAAGGTGGCAGTGACACTGGAGTCTCTCCAGGCTTGTTTGGGCCTTGCAGGCACCAGTATTCAGCAGGGAGGGGTTGGAGGGGGTGAATGGCAAGGGCAGCTGAAGGAAAGGTAGCCTCACTGTGTGATGCCATTTCTGATGATCTTAAATTTGGGAGGAACTGTCAGCAAGGGAAGAGGGGTCTTATGCAGCTGCTCTTCTGGGCAGGATTGCAGAATCATCCCAGTGCAGGCAGCTGAGTGTCATTTCTGCAAGACTGACCTGTGCTGCACAGGGCTGCTGGAAAAGTACCTGTCAGTAAACAAGAGCAGGGATGTGGGGATAGGTGGGTGTTGGTGCTGAATATAGCCAGGGATTGGAGTGGGTGGTGGGACAAGCAGCTGTTCTAGTAGCAGAAATAACTGTCCTGGTATTTGGATGTGTGTGTGTGTATTTCTTGGTGTGAGCTGTCAGCTGTTGGCAGGTCACTGGGGAAGAGAGCAGAGTCTGTTCCTCTAGATAAACAGATCTCAGTGTCATATTAGATTTGAATCTGTGCCAGAGCTGGCTGCCTATTCTTAGGGACTGTCCCCAGCAATGAGCTGCTCTATCACCAGGACTAATTTCAAAAGGCTCTGAGCTGGGGTGTTGCTGCAGGAGCAGCCCTTCTTTCCTGTAAGCCTCTGGCCTGGCTGACCCTCTGCCTTCTGACACAAAAGGCAGTGTCCTGTAGCAGGGTTGGGCTTGCCTTTGGTGCTTTCCTCCTTCCACCTTGTATATGATCTTTCACTCAGCTTTGCAGAAGATGGAGAGGGGCAGAGTGAGGCTGGCAGTTCTGCTGAACAGGCTCCAATTTGGCAATTCTCAAAGAAAAGCTCTGCTGGAGTATGTAATTCAGCAGGGGGGGCTTCAGGGACTGCTACTCTTGTTTCTCTGTGCCTGTGAGTCCCAAGGTGTGGCTCTGCTGTTCCTCCCTCAAGGTGGGTCAGTGCTGAGCCCACAGAAGGCATGGTGGGTCTGTGTATCATGCAGGATTCCCATTCTTGCAGCCACCCACTGTCGTCAGTGCTGGAAAGTTAAAAGGCAGGACCAGAATGCAGTTGGATGAGCACTGGAGCATCTGTGCCATGTGCTAAGGATGTTCCATGGCAGGTGTGGGCTGGGAGTTGCTGAGAGGTACTCCTTCAGCTCTGCAGGAGTTTGGCAGATGGTTCCTGCTGGTGTGGTACTGTGTTCCCTGTCTGGGCCTTGCTGCCCTCCTGACTTGTTTCTTGTCTTGCTTTGTTTTTCAAGATCTGTTACAACATCCTGGTGCTGTGCCTGCGGGAGCTGTTTGAGTTCCGGTACATGCAGACTGACCCCAACTGGTCAAACTTCTTCTATGACCCACAGCTGCACAAGGTAAGCCAGAGCAGCCACTCTTCTGCCTGTAGAAACATTGATTTTCACCAGCTTTTGATTATTCCCCACTTGGAGGGTTTCATGAGCCCTTACTGAGATTCTGTCAGATTCCAGTCCTTGAGGCATGGGCAGATGGCACAGGGAAACCTCCCTTTGCCACTTGCCCTCTCTAGGGCTCAGTAGGAAAGCAGGGCTGCTGTAACCCTGGCCCTTGATCAGTCACAGCTACTTCCTTAGCCTCAGGATCTGTTTTGAAGGTGGTCAGTGGGAAGCTGCAACTGGCAGTGCTCTACCAGGACACACCTGAGCCCAGGACTCTTCAGTTGAAGGCTCTTGTGCTGTGCTGAAGATAAGGGTAGCAACTCCTGCTCATTGGTTTGGCTGCTTGTTTGCGCTCTGTAGGGCAGATGGAATTGCTTTTTATTCCTGAGGTCTGTGCTGCAAAGTGCTGGGAAAAAGTTCAGTGCTGCTCTGTCCCTGCACATGGAGGCTGAGTGGAGCTGTCAGTGTGGGCACTGGGCATCGGCCACTCCTCCTCAGCCCTGTACTGGTGCAGCTGTGGGACTGCAGACTGGGAATAAAGGAGTCAGGGGCAGCTGGGATGCAGAGGAGAGCAGGGAAAGCCAGCTGAGCTTCCTGAAATCAGGAGCATTCTTAAGATCAGGTTCTACCAGAATGGTTGACTCTCTCATACAGAAAGCTTTGTCCATTTCCAGGTGGCCCTGCTGGACTTTGGAGCAACGCGAGGGTTTGATGAGAAGTTCACAGATGTCTACATAGAGGTGAGGACTTGCACTGTGTCCTAGAGAGCTGCCCTTGGTTTTGCAAATAGTCTTATCTCTTAGCTGTTATCACTTTGTACTCGAATACACTTTGGGTGTGGAGGGAAGCAGGGCTGGAGGCAAGAGAGCGATGTCGGCTCCTGTTTCGTCCCTTGCCATGGCTGTCTGCACATATACTGCAAGCTGCTGGCTCCCTGAGTTGAGATGTTCACAAAAGGGAACTGCAGTGATGCTTACTGGGGGGCTTGGGCAACGGGGTGTATCAGAGCACTCAACAATTCTGTGATTTTTATATGAGGATATGCATGAATTGCTTGTTCCCCACCTCTTCCTGGGATTTCTAGCTTTTCCACTGATGGATAAATTGATGTGAAGTCAAACGTGCTTCTTTAGTGATCACCATGTTTTGCACATGGTAACTGAGCTGCCAGGGCCAGCAGCTGCCACCAAAAGCTGCTCCAAAAGCTGCTCACAGTCGGCTCTGCTATTTCCTTGGTGGAGGTGCTGACTATTTGTGAAGCTATTTTGGCTGTCTTTTACATTCTCTGGGCCATGTGTAGCCCTGTGGGAAGAGCTGGATCTTTTAGCCAATAACTCTTAACCTGCCCAGCATGCAGGCCCCTGAAGAGAGGGCAGAGGCAGGTGGGTGGTGTTGATGTGTGTCCCTGTGGCCTCTGCAGTAGTCCTGTGCTCGAGTCATTGTTCAGTCATCTCTTGGCTCTGCTGAAAGTATTCCTCCTGCTCAGGTAATCAAGGCAGCTGCTGACATGAACAGAGAGAAAGTACTGAAGAAGTCCATTGAAATGAAATTCCTCACTGGCTATGAAATCAAGGTATGGAGAAGAAGGGTCTGATTTTGGTGTTGGCCACAGATAAGGTGGTTGCGGGTCTGTGATCTTCTCCAGATTTTTTTATGTGGTAAAAGTGTCAGTCCAAAAGCCCTTGTGATAAGCATGAGGGAGGGGGGGGTAAAAAAGGTTTTGCCTTTTGTTCTCACTTCCTTTTGGGAGCAGGAGAAGTAATGAGGATACAGCTAGCCCCAAAAGCACTGTTCTTTCTTTTCTCCCCCTGCAAGACCCTGCAGGTGATAAAAATTCCTGAAATTTCAAGACTGGGAAGATAGTCTTCTGGAAGGTTTAGTTGCTCAAAACTGAATGAACTAAATATTCCTCAGTCTTGCTGGGGGCTGGAGGTTCCCTTTGACAGAGCTGTTTCTCCCGAGCTTCTGCTGTTAGCGCTAGCATTCCTTTGCCTCCCTGGTGGTTGTCATGGTTAGTGATGTTCCTCATCCCTCTTTCCTTTTGGGCAGGAAATGGAAAATGCCCACTTAAATGCTGTCCTCATCCTGGGAGAGGCTTTTGCATCGGAGGAGCCCTTTGATTTTGGCAACCAAAGCACCACTGAGAAGATCCATGGTTTAATCCCAATCATGCTGAAGCATCGGCTCATCCCCCCGCCAGAGGAGACCTACTCTCTTCACCGGAAGATGGGCGGCTCTTTCCTGATCTGCACCAAACTGAAGGCCAAAATTCCCTGCAAAAACATGTTCCAAGAGGCATATAGCAAATACTGGAGCAGGAGGGGCAAGAAGCCAGAGGAGTAGTAAGAATGAACTTGTCTTGTTCTGAGGGCCCGGTTCAGCTGAGCCGTGCAGAGAGCATTCTAAGCCTCCCCTGCGTTGCTCCCCAGCTCTCCATCCTCTTGAGATGCAGCAGCCCCGTGCCCTGGAAGCCAGGTGTGCTTTCCACGAGGACAAAGCTGCTCTTTCCTGCTGTGTCTGTCCTACCTGGACTGCCAGCACAGCCCGCAGCTGGCAGGAAACTCTTGAGTGCTTCTGTGCTGCTTCAAGGCACCAGCTGACAACCTTGAAAGCATTTGTAACATTGTGATGGTGGCTGCATATTGAGAGGGTTTTATAACAAGTAGGGGAAGGAGGATGAGAGCAGATTTAATATCGAAACCTATTTGTAATTCTCCACAAATTGTTTTTTTAAAACCTTCCCTCTTTCAAGCTGAGGTGGAATTCAAGTAGTTTTCATACTGTGAATTTATAGAATGTAATACCAAGGTGTTCCCTACCACAGTCACATCCAGCACCTCCCCCACATTTTTGTAAGTCAAGTGGTGGCAGTCTGAGAACCCTCCTGGATTCTACTGATATTGATTTAATGCAAGGGGCGTGTGTGGAAGTAGAAGTTTTATGCTTTCTGCCTCTTTTTGGCTTGCAAGCTAAACATAGGAAATATTTTAAAAGTCCAAGAATTGAGTGCCAGTCTCTTTTAAACACACACACATATGCACTCTCACAACCCATATCAGTTCTGGGAGTCAAACATGTAATCAGCAGAGCTATAACTGAGCACAAATAGTGGGATTCTGCACTGTCTGGTAGGTGCCAGCTTTCTTGAGGGCGAGTTAGATAAGCTACAACTCTGACACCCACTGCTTGCTGGACTCCTGACTAAGACCCTCCTCTGTGTGTTTCCCTTTGAGGCAGGACTTGCAGCAAGGCAGACAAATGTCCTGCCTCTGGTGAGCAGCTCCAGCTCCAGCTGAAACGTCACACAGTTCAAACCAGACGCACAGTTTTAAACTCTTGGAGTCAAGCCAGGAAATTGACTTTTGTAGGTTTTTGTACAAAGCCTGTACCTGTACGACTTCCTGATGTCAATAAACAAGTGCTTGTGCGGTGGGCAGACTGCCTGTGGCTGTGTCATCTGGTGTGGGAATGGACAAGTGAGCAGTGTCCTGCTGTTCTGGGGGATAAACAGCAGCTGAACAGAAGCAGCAGCTCCCAGGTATCCTCTTACTGCAGTTGTTTGCTTCAGGAATTGCTACGACTCTTGCCTGGCCATGTACCTGTGGCCTGTTCATGCCATGAAAATCCCTGGTAATTTACTCGTTTTTTTAATCTTCCTTTGTTTTAATCACTCTGTTAGCAGTCTCCTGAACACTCTTTCCCTTTCCTCCACTTGTGAAGGAGAGGCTGTTGGAGTTGAGCCTTACCTGGTGCTAATAAGGCAGGTGTCCTTGTCTGGCAGGTGCCAGGTATTTATTGACCAGCAGGCTCAGCTGGTCCTACCCAGTTAACAGAGCCCAGGAATGCCCAGGTTGTCTGATCTTACACTTCAGCATGTGTGAAATTCTGACAGCTGACACTTCTGAGGGAAAGAACAGGTAAGTGAATGAATGGTCTCTCTTAGGAGGGACCTCTGAGAAACAGGAAAACAGGTTATGGTATTGTCTTTATTCCAAAGCCATAAACATATAAGCCACTTCATTTAAGGCTTTGTTGAGCAAGATGCAGTGCAGTTTAATTCAAAATACCAGTCAGATTTTTCTTAACCTTTGGAGAAGGGTTAACTCTGCTGTTCAGTGAAGTAATAGTTTTGCATCAAGCAGTTTATCAGTGTACAAAGTTACAGTAACTTTCCTTATTTTGAGTTCTGATAGACATTGTTTAGTTTTACTCCTTTGGATCTAGACCTTGCAGCTGTAAAAACAACGGAGTTGTGTGAGCTGTTAAATGCTCATGTAAAGTTTAAAAAGCAAAGTATAAAAAGCTGACAAGGGAATTAGATTAGATGAGCTTCAGAGCAGATTTTCTGAAACTGAAGATTCAAGGCCAGCATGTTCAGAGAACTTGCAAAGGCAGCAGAGTAAGCTGGAGCATGACAGTTCACTTTTCCAGTAAGCACTTGTTCATATGAGCCCAGATCTTGTGTATACCATGCTGGGGCAAGTGTTCAACTCCTGGCAAACATCCTGAGAGAGTTTAGGAATGACATCCAGCTGAGCACTGGAGCTGTTTTGCATTTGCAAGAGGGTAGCAACTTGCAGAAGCTGAGATGTTGCTTTATTAGGAGAGCTGATTAGATCTCTCAGTCCCTAATTCTCCTGGCCTTTTGTGTATGCTCTGAAAGCATTAATAAGGGCTACAGCTTTGTCCAGAGAGATTTGTGATAGGAGGAACTCTGGCTTCAAGAAGTTGTGATATTGTACAGTGAGCAGGACCACTTGATCTGTGCCAGCCACTGCATTTGCTTGAACTACACTTGTAGGGTTGAGGATGTGACTCTTTCTATGCTGCAGGAAACTTCTATGGTCCAGAAAAATTCCTTGTGAAAACATTTCTTCTTTGCACAGGGCAAGCTGGAGATTAAAGCTGCCTCTCTAGTGACAGTGATTTTTCCATTCTAAAGGATCAAGATTCAGGCTACCTCTGGTAGCAATGATTTTCCTACCTTCTTTCTTTAGTCAACCTGGCTGCTGCATCAGAACAGAAGATGAATGCTGAGGAGATGAACAGGAGGTTAACATGCAGTGCAGGTTCTGCTTTTCTAATGCCCAAATCTCTGACACTACAAGGCCCATTTTCCCAAGACCTTCACAGCTGTGATGTGCAACTGGACCCCTGGGAAGTCAGAAATAAAGCACTGGTTGAAAAGTCAGAGCACAGGAACCAGGGTATGTCCCAGAGCTACAGCATTGAGCTGCCTCAATGGGATGAGCCATGGGCTTAAATCCACATGAACTGGAGTGAAGGGCTGAGAAATAAACATTTTGACTGAAGGGGAGGGACAGGAGTAAGGCAGCCTAAGGCCTTGGAAGAAGTGGGAATCATGGTGCCTGTTCCTGGAGGGCATTGCTGGTATGCTTTGGCAAGGGAAGAATGCCCAGGCTGGCACTGCTGGCAGCATGGGATGAGTAACAGCCCACTCCTATATTCCTGCTGCAGGGGGTGACTGAAGCAGGTACCAAAGCCAGGCCTCACCCCAGAATCACTAAGGCTGGAAAAGACCTCTAAGATCATCAAAACCAACCCAAAGCCCAGCACCCCCTTGTTCACCATTAAACCATGTCCCTAAGTGCCATATCCACATATCCTTTGAACATTTCCAGGGATGGTGACTCCACCACTTCCCTGGGCAGCCTGTTCCCATATATCACATGCCTTCCTGGGAATATAATCTTAACTTCTCCAGGCCCAATGAGGCCATTTCCAACATTACACCAACAGGGGAATGAGTGAAGGGGAAGATGTACCAACACTTTGTGGTATGGAGAAAATTCCAGGCTGACTTGTGAGGAAGGGGTGAATAACAGGAAAGGGTCAGGGCACATGCAAAACTTAACTGAGATGTACTTAAAAGTGCATGAAGGTCAGTGTGATGTTGGTAATTCAGAACTAACAATCCAGCCTGTAACACTAGGACAGCTGAAACATTTGATGTGTAGCTTCAAATGAAGGAGGAACACCAAAAATGTTGTGTTGTGTGTTGGCGGGCCGTGTCACAAAAACACTGACTACAACTACATAACTACATTCTTAGGTTGTCACAGCACAGTTGACCTAAGGAAAAGGCCAGGAAAACTGTAATTCAATATAGCAAAGTATCTAGACTTGGACTTTGTATTTTCAAAAGGATCTGGTTATTTTTTCTGAAAGCTGTTCTAGGGAAATAGATTTTCTCACATACTCCTTTTCTTCCCACTGTGCACTTGTCCAGATGTGTTAGAACCAGCATGTTGCATCTTCAAGAGCACCATCATTCCCCTTTCCATTTCCTCCTCAAAGCTTTATGTGGGGAAAGGGGAAAAAAAGACAGACCATCTGCATTTCTAACAGTTCCCTGTTTTATTGCAATACATCAAAGTAGGTTAATATTAAGTGTGTTACCAACATAAAATAGTGGTGGGAAGTCGTTTTTACATTGTTGACTGTTCCACCTTAAATATTTCTGTGCAAAAGAATCTACATCATTGTTCTGTAGCAGAGAATCTCTTACAATGTCCCCTACAACATTGAGGGCATTAAACAAAAGAGTGAGAAGAGGCAAAAAGCAGATTCTTTCCCCCACACGCACACTTGTCAGCTTTTATACTCTAAAACAAAAAAGTGATTACATCTATGCCATGCAAAACTGTACAATAATATTACAATGAAAAACCTAAAAAACATATTTTAAAAATAAATGATATGAAACTGTCATACATAAAAAGGCAGGTATAGCAACACTGGTTTGTGGATTTTTTCCCTGTAGATGACTGTCTTAAATGGAGAATGAAAATAGGTTGTACTGAGCTGCGGCTGGAATGAGAGGGGTTGGAATTTGGACTGGAAAGCCTACAGCAGAGCGACTTCTGGGGATGTTTATCAAATTAACTCTGAACACCAAGTGCACAGAAGGGTGCACTTTGTGTTAGTGCAGAAAAGTTGTCCCATTTCCTCCATGAAATGGACTCGTATTAACAGAAGAACCCACAGCAGGAATTGCTATGTGCCACTTTGATTCTCAGACTAAGGCTCAGGAGCTGTGGGTACTTGCACTGCAGTGAGTTTTACCATTAATGCATTCATTTAAACTTAAATAGCATTCATAAAATGGAAAAGAAACCCTTTTTCCACCCAAGGGCATGTTTGTCCTGTCACTCAGGGTCTGGCCATGCAATACAACACAGGGCCAGAACCTGTTTCTGTGTTAATAATCCAACTGTTCTGTTTGGAAAGGCTGACACACTGTGAACCAGTTAGGTGCAGTTAAACTACATTTCTATAAATAAACTACACTTTTTGGACATTTTTGGTATGGCAAGACCCTTAACTTCCCTCTGCCATATACCTGAGAATAACACACCTGGGTTGTAATTTACCAGAATAGAATCAAAGAGAGAACATTCCTGACTTAGTTTTGAAACTCATTTAAATGGGCAAAATGCACATCCATAACAAGCCACAGCAATTAAAGGAGGGGAAAATAAGCAACTACTTCACCACAGTCTCAGGAATGTTTTTTTTAAACCACCAGCTGTCTTCTACAGGCCAAAGGCAAGAGAGAAGAAAGTACTGTAACTCTGCTTTTGGGTTTATGAAATGTGGGAGGAAGCCACATACCTGTGTGTGCACACGTGCAGGGGAAAACTATTTACCAAACCTATTCCATCCTATAACCTGGAATCCTTAGTAGCTGCCTGAATCTGTTCAGATCCTTGTTGCCATCAAAAGAGAAAAAAAAGGCAAAACCCCCAACAACCCATCTGTTCAAGCACTGTCAAAAATGCAAACAAACACCCTCAGTCTCAGCCAAAAGGAAAAAAGCCCAGCTAGATACACATCTTGTGTACAGAGAACATGTGCCACAGTCAGGAATTCAGGGGGAGATCTTCAGCCATCAGAACAAAATGCAGCCCTCGACCTGTGAAGTTGAAGCAGTGCTACAGTGCAAAGGAGCAAACATCAAACCTCAGGAGACACCTGCCTTGGAGATACCAGTCAAGAGTCTTACAGTTCAAATGACCAAGTTACTTTTCCCAGCTCAATGAGTCTTTAGAAAGCTCAGCTGCAGTATGCATACCAACAAAAAGAGATGAGTGTGGTTTCAAATTCAGTCTGTAACCAAATGGTCCCCAAATATATAAAACTATTTAAGTCCTAGGACAATTTTTCTCTTTTCAAGTAAGCGATGTGGTCATTTGCTTTTCAACTGAGAGAACAGTTGCTGTTTCTCTTCTGAACAGACACATATAAAAATGCACAGGACCAAACTAATGATTAAATAAATCCTAGAGAAGACTGCTGAGGCTTGGACATTGTAGTGTACAAACAGTGTGGGCCTGTGGAGCTCTCATCCTCTGAGCTTAGTGTTGTAACACAGCTGACCCATGCTCTGCCTGGAAATGGCAGGGGTTGGTATCTATAGACTGCAGGCACTAGAAAGGAGTTAACACAGGGGTTTACTCCATGTAATTGTTTGCTGTGTGGTGGCTCTTTGGGTTCCATTTTCAGACAGAGCTTTAGCACAACTGCACGAAGAAGAAAGTCCATGGAAAATGATCCTGTGACCCTCTCTCAGGGGACTGCCATGCAGGCTGTTCTGTCTCTGTTGACTACTGTTTAAATGCCTTCTCTCAACAGCAAAATAAGATTATTATTTAAATACTACATACAGTAAATACAAAACTAGTCTGCAAAGGCTTTGAAAAGTGTGTGGACATGCTTCACCAAAACAAGGGAATTGTGGGGAAAAAGCAGTGGCTATACTTGAAGCAATATGCAGCCTTTAAAAAGAAGCTGATGTGGAATTTCAATAATGCCAATAATGCCCTGCCTATCTGTCCCTCAGAAATACATAAACTTTTCTGGGAGGAATTACTTTCAGATGCTTTGCTGTTGCTAAAGCTTTTAATTTCAAATGCCAGGCTTGCAAAAGTAGTAGGTTTGAAGTGCAAACAAACAATACAACCAGCTTGCTACTCTGAAATACCCAAATAGGAGAGAGACAGGCTTTTGATATGATGTTTTCTACAATAATTTCCTGAATTGCTGTCCCAAAATAACACTGAATGAGCTTAAACTTGGATAAGCCTCTTGATTCAGAGTGAAAGAGAAATCTTACCTAGGAGACCCAGCATGATTAAATGGATTAGATGATCTGTGTCTTGTTCCCTATGTCACATTTAGATCATACCTGGAAATTGCTGTACATAGTTTGAACTTACCTACAACTATTAGGAAAGACAGAAACTGCAAAACTCCAAACACCTCTGTGTGGGTGAAACTCTACATAACTGCTGACTGCAAGAATACAGAATGGTTTAATGAGAGCCATAACAAGTTTCCAAAACCCACAAACCCCAATATTCTAAATACAAAAAGCCCTTATGTGTTTGAGTATGGTCATAGTATGAAGTCAGCAACAACACTGCTGGGAAGAGAGGCTCATCCCAAACAAAAAGCACAATCTGCCTTGCTAACTGAAGAGAAGAGACATCTTCCTCTTACCATACACAGTTGTATCAGTTTTTCATCTGTTCTGCCGACTGGGTGACCGCTTCAGCTTTTTATTTATTTTTCCAACTTCAGCGGGCTCTGCCTTCCACTGCAATACTTCCTGCCCTTCAACCTGCCCTGCTTTTGGAACCAAACAGCAGGTGAGCACATAGAAACAACTGCAAATTGCACAAACCCACAGCACAGGCAGGGGGCAGAGGAAAACCAACGTTGCCAGTGCAGCAGTTGTGGGTCACCAGGCATCTCTGACTACCGCAGTGTGAACAGTGTGAGGTCAGTCTTCAAGGTTCTTTGTTGCTACAGTGACAGCAAAGCCAGCCAGGGCCAGCTTTGGGCTAAGGGCACTCGTTTGGCTGAAGTGTGTGATGTGTATTAGCAACCAGTATTCAGTAATGACAGTAAGAGTTTGCTGCTTAGGGATGGTCAAGAAGATGTGGAAGACTGCTCCCTTCTGAGTTAAACCTGCTCAAAGGCCGACCCAGGGAAACAGTTTTCCTGCTGAATCCAGCTGCACTGAACTCCCCTGCTGCCTGCCTGAAGGACCTTCCTGTAGCTGCTGCAAGGCTCCAGCTCACAGGCGGCCCGCCCGGAACCAGGGCAGCCGCTGGGCTGGCCGCCCGTGGCTGTTGGGACAGGGCCTTGCTGCCAATTATTGTCATTTCTGAAAGGAATGGGGACTATGAGGAAAGTAGGAATTACAGCTTCAGTTCTGCTATGGCCAGAAGGAGAGAAGTGTTGTGAGAGCACTGCAGGGGCTGTCCCAGCAGTGCAGCCAGCGCTGTGCACACGGAATCTCTGTCCTGCGGGAGGTTTTAGCCAGGCCTCCGAGTCTGTAAATCACCAAGCATGAAAACAGGGACAACACAAATCTTAAATTAAAGGCTCTCTTAAATAAGCATCCATCTTCTGCTGCATACACAATGCTTTTTTTCTTTGAATATATACATAAGTATTTTATTCTAACATCTGCGTATTTATTTAAACTCTGTACTGTAGTAAAATATGCATCATTTTAATCAATAAGGATTTGCTGGCGACAATCAGATTGACATTCAAACGTGGTGGCTGAAAGCTTTTATGTGCCTCTGACATACTGATCATTCCCCACGGAGGGGAAGGGGTCTCTGTGCTACTTTTGTACAGTACAGTGAGCTACTGTATGAAAACAAAATCCCTCTGAATTTTCTCTTGTTGATACCGGTCTGGTCTACTTACGCTACCTTTTGGGAAGTGGAAGGGGAGTGGGATAAATATGTCTTTAAAAATGAAGCAGCTGTAACCACAAAAATGAAACCAATACTAATACAAATCTACAGCATCTGATATTTACCAACACCCTAGCTTTGCTCATTTGCTGCTGTTGGATCTGGGGAGGTGAGGCAATGCCAAACGGTGCTGAAGGCGACCAGCTTTTACCTCAGTACCCCACTCCCAGATCCTTTTCAGACAGGGAATGGGGAGGGTTAGGAGGATGAAGGTGAGAACTGGAGCAAGTGAAGGGGACAGCCATGGGGACAGCAAGCTGATGTGATGCCAAATCTGAATGCTGAAGCAGTTCATGAGTCCCAACTCACGTGGTCAGAGCTCTCCAGGGAGAGGCTCTTGGTCTTGTGAGGAGAAACCGGGCTGGGAGGGCTGCTGAGGTTGGAGCTGTTCGATGCCGTCGAGTGTCTTGGAGAGTCAGAGTCCTGCAGCCCAGAGACACACAAAAACACCAGTGAGTTAAGGGATAGCAAGTTTGGGGGGACTGAGAGTGTCTCAGCAACAGTGGCTGGATTCAAAGGCCTCTGCAGATTTTGCTCATGTCCAAAAATACTGAGGGATCTTTTTTGCTCACAATTTCCAAGGAGACCCGAGATGAAGTGGTCAGGTCACTCTGCTTTCAGCAGGCATAAGTGATGCTGACGTAAGGACACAGCACCAGTGGGATTCTGGCAGTCTGTGTGTTGCCAAGGGCTGCTTGGCCAGCAGTGTGCAGCTTCAGGCTGCCTGTGAAGCTACAACAGCTCCTGCCTTTTCACAGATTATGATCAAGATGCTCTTGCACTAGAATGAGAAATCTTTGTGGCTTCATCACAGCTCCCTCTTCTATGTCAGCCCCAGGGTATCAATTCAAACATCCTATGGAGTTACCTGGATCTTCCAGAGAACAGCAGAATGCAACTCTGAGCCTGAATTTGGGCTGACAGCTGCCTTTCAGCTTGCACTGGCAGGATATATTCAGTACCATGAAAAACCTGTGAGATCTCTCATTTTCACACTCCTTGGTAAGAAAATGGGTTGGGGAAGTTTTGCAGGCCAGCTTCAAACTGAACCCTTCCAGGTAAAACATTCTTGGCTGGAGGGACTGAGTTTAGCACTGGGCAGGATTTCAGTCCTATAATAATGACAGTTTTGACTGCACAGAATAGAAATTATTAAATCCAGTTCCTTCTCTAAATGCAATTACCATTCCTAAATTACTTGGTTAACTTCTGAGTACAAAATGTCTCCTGTGAATGGTTGCTAAGATAGCTTATGAATCTTTGCACATAAAGGTCAAAAGGAATATCAGCACTTCAAGCTGTGATATGCCACTATCAAGCTGTTACTTTACTGGGCCGGTATTCAGGGGAGCCTCACTGCCCACACATCCCCAGGCAAGGAATGCAGAGAGCTTTTTCTGCATCTTAAATACCAGGACCAGAGCTGACACTTTGACCAAAGTCTTTTGTAGCTTGAAATACAGGAAATCCACAACTCCACTGTCAACCACTCCCAAACTTGTAGCCAACCCCATGACAGGACTGAACTGCCTCATCTTTATCACCACCCGTAAGGCTTCTCCTCCCTTGGTGCTGCTGCCACCCACCCACCTCTCGCTCGTAGTCCCTTGTGGGGGCGTCGCTGCCTTGGTCCAGCCCCCCGGAGGACAGGGACCCATCCGAGGGCGATGCCATGGGCTGGCGCTTGGCCCCGTAGCTCCCTCCTGAGAATTCCCTCCGCAGAGCGCTGCCGTTCTGGGCGGACGATCCTGCAACAGAGGAGTTCAGCTGTGTTACACGCCCCGCTCAGCACACCAGGAACCTGTCTGGGTGCTTCTCTGGCTGGTTCTGCTTTCCTGCGCCGTGTCCCAGGGTCCCGAGCTCATGGCTTGCATGCTGAGTGGGCTTTTATCTTGGCTGCTGCAGCTCTTGTGGACTGTGCAGTCCCTCCCTTGGCATGTCAGTGTAAGAGCACTTTACCCAGTCACTGTGTTCCCAACAAAGCTGGCACTTGTAGAAACAGCTGTGGTGGCTGCCCAATTCCAGTGGCCTCTTTCAATGCAATGCCACTCTTCCATTCCAGCAGCCAGTTCTCTACTGCTTTATCTCGGCACTGGTGGCAAGAGAGGCATCAAGAGCTACACACAGCTCAGCAACAAAATTAATAACCATGGAGCTTGTGAACAACTTGTCACTGATTTAACACACTTAAGCAGGAGCAAAGCAGCCCCAGGGCTAAGAATGTAATTTGAATTCCAACATCAATTAAAAAAAATTGACAAATTACAAACATGAGACTCTCAAAAGCACTACCTGCTTATTCTCCTTTGAAAGCAAGACTAAAATACTCTGCTGGCCCTCGGCAGCAACGCCGTCAGCCACCACTTTGGAAAATCCTTATCCAGCATGGACAGAAGCAACTGCAGGCAGCCCTTTCCCTGAAACACTTGTGCCCAGCCCCCAGAGCGACACAGCTCTGTCTGCTTACGTGCTGCCAAGCCGCTGCTGGCGCTCATGGACCGTCCTGGCTCCGTGCGGGATTTCGTGATCGACGGGATGCTGACGGAGCCGCTGAACACCGTCCGGCTCTCCTGGGACCGCAGGTTCTGAAACGCACACACACACACGACACGTTCACTTATCCACTGCTGGCTCAGCCGTGCAACTCTGTGTTGTAAGGCCCCAAAACACATTGAACCCCCGACCTTACCAGAGCTGAGTATCTGGGCAGCAAGTCAGCAAAAATTGCAAAATAATATATCTGCAGTTTAGTGCAGAGACTGGCAGCACACGCAACGCGGCAGTGAAGTGCTGAATTACATGGACATATGCAGGCAACTGAAAGAATCCATGGAATAATTCCAGAATTTCCCTGAAAGGATGGTTTGCAGGCCTAATTAGGCTGCTGTAGATATATTCAAGTTACACTGCATAATGCCTTCTTTCTGAACACAAGCTTCCAAGGATCTCATCACAATTTCTCTTTGATGCCATTGTTTGTGCAAGTTGATACAATATCCAGGTTAATCCCTAATGCTTGAAGAGTTATGAATAGATAGTGGATCAATCTGTATAGCAACTACTTATGAACCTCCAAAGGTGTTGACTGCATCCCTCCAGACCTACACTAGTTGAGCCAAAGTGAGAAGCAGCCTCTTGTTTCCAGCCTTCACAAAGAGGAGGCCCAGAGCACATGCCACTGTTTTTCTAAGTATTTTGATTATTGCTCCTATTTTGACTCCTGAGAGTTCCAGAGTGATTTTCTAAATTAATCAGTTACTGAACTGAGGTGGTCCTTTACTGAGGAACCACAATCTCCCTACTTGGATATGGCAGCTCCTCAAACATAAGTTGTCTTTAAAAGAAGGTGAAAGAGTACTTTGAAGTGAGTTCTGAGAGATTTTATTTCTGCTTCTGTTAACCTACAGCTGACCTAAGGGGAGAGGACTTCTCAGATTATTTAGCCCCTCTCTCTATGTATGAGCTGCCTTCCTAGCCCAGAGGGACTTGCCCATGTGTGTTATTTCAGCTCTGGCTGAATATGAGACCTTGTCCTGCTCATCAACAGAGTGTGATCTGCACGACTAAGTCAATACCATTAACTGGAACTAGGTTCAGGGAACCTTCACAGATGCACAATGGGAAAGAACTGCAGGTAGCTCTTTACTCTTTACAGCCTCCCTCTGCAATGACTGTTTATATTAATTATTTCCCCATCCTCACACTGAGATGTAGTAGCCATAAATAAAACAATAGTTGCACTTGCAGTGCTTCTTTAAGCTAGGGTGCTATGAAAATTTCAGACCAGAGCAAAGATTCCACCCCCACAAGGATGTTCTCAGAGAACCTTGGTACTACACATGTCTCTATCTGTATTTTAAAATGGGTAATTGAGGCTTTGTAAGGAACAGATTTTATACAGGTCAGACTTCAGCAGATAAATTTTACCAACCTGCTGCCAAATCCAGTCTTACAATGATCCTTGGAATCATTGCTCTGACAGGGCCCTTTGATCTTACAGTCATCTCTTGGCTTTTCATTCTCCCAGGGTGCCAGAAATAGCTGATTTTTAATGTACAGCAAACAAAAATCAAAATCTCTCATCTGTTCCTAGATCTCTCACAAACACCAGCAAAAGAGAATCAGAGACCTTATCAATGAAAAAGCCCTTTTTACTTCTCCCTTCTTCCACTGCTGCACTATGAGGATTTATACCTAAAGGCCTAAAACAGTCACTTAAATTATTTGAGGGATTATATTGCTATCTCTTGCTTAGCTTCCCCTCTTCTTTTTTTTTTTTGTATTTAAATGTGAATAACCAACCTACTTTGTAGTACAAAATACTGAGCTCCATGCAATAACCTGAGATGCAGATTTTGAGCATCCAGGCCGTACCTAAACCCTGGAGGCTTGCTCCCCTGACGATGCACAAAGGAACTGAGGGGCTGAGGGATGAGTTACTGCTGTGTTTTGAGAAAGAAAGGAAAGCCAAGTGCAGCACCACGTGTGCACTGGGGTTAGTACACTGGGGTGCAAGGCTGCTATAGACCTGCAGTGGTTCGTTTTGCAAGGAGAACAATTATGTTTAATGATAAGGTGATTAACCTCCTTCACAGTGACTGAGCAGACAACACACAGGCATCAGGGGAAGGAGGGAATGGGTGGGTGCACAAAAAAGGACTCATTTGTTCTAACAGTGCACTCTAAAGATGATTCTTTTTCTTGACCTCAGTTCGCAACGTCCATGTAATTCCTCGTAGAAAATCTCTCCACAAAGCAAATCTTTCATCATTCTTTGTTCTAAAAATAAAATAAGCACATGCCAGGGATGCTGGCATTTTGGACCAAACCTCCTGGAAGTGGTGTGCACATGATGCAGGAAGGGGATTCAAAGGAAAATAAACGGCGGTTATTAGCAGTAGTTATAAAGCAGCACAATGCAGCAGGTTAAAAACACGGAAAACAAAAGGAAATCTGAGCTTGCTTTACTTAGAGAGACAAAAACCCCTCATTTCGAGCAACAATTCAAATCCTAGCAGGAAAATTCATCCCCACTGCTGGACCAAATGGAGAGAGATGGAAGAAATGGGGGCAAAAGCAGCAGCAGAGAAGCTGCTGCTGAGCAAAGTGAATCACTGTGAAATAGGGTGAGAGGCCCAGATTAGTTGGGTGCATCCCATTCCAGCTGGAGAGTGGAGCTGTGGGTTATGTAGGTACAATCACTGCCAGTGTTACAGAGCCTCTGCTCCTGCTCCAGCAGCTCCCTGGGCACCTTCTCCAACACTGGGGTGAGGGACAGGGTCTGCCTGGACAGGTACAGCACCCCCAGGAACTGCTCTGCCTCTGTTCCTGTGTCCATTGTGCTGCTTGTTCTTGTTCTGGGGTTTGCTTTTGTTTTAAAGTAGTGCTCTGTATATCACACTATAAAACTCAGCTTTCAACCCTTCCATGAAATAACATGACAGACTCTAAAAGCCTACTTTAAAAGGTCATTTTTCAACTCCCCTATGGATTCCACACTGTCCTGCTTCCAATATCTGATCCTACCTGGGACCATGGCACCCTTCTTACACTAAAATCTCCAAACACAAAGGGAGGATGGACAGACATGAAACCAAACTCACAGCCTGGCTTTCCATACAGCTTCCAGCACCTCTACCCTCAAGCCACAAAGCAGATAAACACTTTTCCTCACACAAGACTAAACCTCTAGTGCTCTAAGGAGCTAACAGGACAGGATCTCGACACTCCAGGTTGCCCACTTCAGTTTTTTTTCCCTCCAATTTATGCTAGGAGGCTGCAACAATAGGATGAAGAATGCTCCTAAAGAAAAACTTGAGAGTTACTGTCTGAAGCACCAAGGGTCATTCCTTACTGATCCCAGGGAGACTACTCACATGAGAAAGGGAAGGTAGAGGGAGGGTCACAGTCCGGTGATACATCGCTGCATGTTAAACACAGACAATTTTATAGTACAGTTGGATTAAAATAACCCTGTTAAAATCAGAACTGAAATACAGCTTCAGTGACCCTGTAATGACCCTCTAGGAGAGAAACAGCTTTCAATTCAACTTAACAGTTTTTTGGGTTTTGGGGGTTTTGTTTTGGTTTTTTTTTTGCATTTCAACAGAGCATTCCTCTTGTGTATTAATGGCTGTGACAACTGGGACCTCACAGCAGTGACACATGGCCATGCACGTAACCAGTCAAAGCTCAGCTGTGCAAATTGGTTTTGGAGCCATATGGAGAAGATTTATTTTTCTCCTGCATTTTTGAATTCTGTCTAGTGTTGGATGCAGGTATGTTTCCAAAACCTTCCCAGTGACAGGGCTCCAGCACAGCAGCCCAGAGGCACTCGAAGCAGCCTGGCAGTGAAGCTTTGCCAGAAACCAAAAGCAATGTTCCCATGACAGCAATGGGCATGGCCTGGACCCACACAACTCCTGAGCAAACAACAGCATCACACACATCTACCTACAGGTTATTCCTGATGAATGTGTCCCAGGCAGAGCTGCAGGCCCCAGCATGGTACAGGGCTGTGATGCACTGCAGGTACCCGTGTGCTTGCTTCTCTCTGGTTTGTATTTCTACAGGACACAGCAACCCCCAGGCAGGCAGACCTGGATGCACAATGCAAGGAAAAAGGCAAGACCACTGCTATCCCTCCAATTTACACTGCAGCTGGAAGGATGCCTACAGAACAGCATCCTACCTCAGCCTCTGCCTAAACTACCAGGGTTAGGAGGATCTACATCAGCAAGTTGCCATCATCTTTAATTTTATCCTGTTTCTATACATTCTAACTTCACTTATTTACTTGAACCTAGAATCTGCTTTAGGCACTACCTGTGTCTGTCTCCCTCCATCTGTGTACAGTACTGTGCACAAATTCTCACATTCCACATGAATTCATTGTAAACAAACAACTTGAAAGCTTGGTCCACCACAGACAGATCCAGAACCTCTTCCTAATTCAATCTGGTATGCAGCACTCTGACTGCTGGAGGATGAACACTGTGGAACAGAGAACCTGTCATTCAAAATTCCCACATCCTTCCATGGTGATTAAAAATATTATTTTCATAGCAAAAGGTTCAGCTCAAACTTTTCTTTTTTTCTAAGGCCATGAAATGTTTCTTGGCATGTCAGAGCTGTGGGAAGACCCCAGCTGATAGTGGAAAATAAATTGTCTGGGACAAAGGAAAGTGGAGAGGTGAAGGAACAGCTTACAAGGGGTTTTCTCCCACGTTAATAGCCAGGCAAAAGGAAAACCACACAGTGTTAGTAGAGTGAACACCTGACTCAGCCGTTCATACCCTCAGAGTGACAAAGTCTGGAGTACCGAGGACAGAGCGTGGAGGCGGGGAAAATGCAGGGTTTATGGAATCGTAAGAGAGGAATTTTTCAGCTGAATTAACAGTCATGTGGTAGATGTGCTCAAAGTTGCTCGGAGAGGAGATCAGACGGGAGTGATGATGAGGGAATTGATAAGGGAAACGCTGCTATCAAAGACAACAGAGAGAGAAAGCAATGAAGGATGGTTGTACAGGTCACACTGGCACCAGCAGTTCCACAAGAGCAGTGAAACACGGAGCAGCAGACAGCAAACCCTGCTGGCTGTCAGCACACAGGGTCTGACACTGCCACCCCCAGTCCTCTGAGCACCTTCCTGACACAGAGTCTGATGGGCCTGCTGCCCTGGCTGTTGCTAAAACATTAGAAACAAATAAAACTTTTAACTCATTGGGAATCGATTCTAATATTTATTATTTTTTGATATTTCAAAGAGCACCACAGTTGTAAAAGGTGCTTTACAGACAGTTGAGAAGCATCAGTTCCCTGCCTTGAGGAGCTTACAATCTAAAATAGACATAACACAAACAAAGGAAGGTGAACACAGGTGAGGTGGTGTGGGGAGAAAAATAGATGAGCATACACAGCAGTTAGAGATCGTTAAGAGATTTCCTTCTGTTATTCATGCACTTCAGCGATTCCATTCAAATTATCACCCGTACAACAAACAGAGTATTTCCAACAGGAGGGAACAGTGTTTCAACAGGGTGGGGACACAGGCTGTGTGGGAAGGTGAAGGGGTTAGTGTCAGACCACTGGGACAGGTCTCTCTCTGCAGACAGGTGACCAAGGCCCATGTCCTGCTCCACACTGGCTTAATCCCGACAGTGCCGAGGGGGGCTGGCACTGCCACCCCTGTGCCACAGAGGACTGGGCCCTTCCTCAGCACATAAAGTGTGGAAGTGTTGGGAAATTCAAATGTTTTAATAGGTCAGCTGAGCAGCGTGCTCCCAAAGTGTGAAATAAAGAAGGAGAGGGGAGAAATAACCCTGCAAATTAAACAGGAACGGTTTCTAATTAATCTCTAAGGAATGTGCAGACCTAAGTGTGCTTGCATAATTGAAAGTAATCTAAATCCAGATTTAATGGAAGAGATTTGCAAGGCTCGGTTTCCCTCCCTGTGCCATCTGTACATGCTCAGTCAGCCTGCAGTGGGCTGGTTTCCTATGGACACCAGCAAATCAGAACACCTTTTCTCCTCTCTGAGTTCCTCTTCCCCTCGTCCAACTGATTTTATCTCATTAAAACAGATATTTCTGAGTAACATTAGAAATGTTAGGACTTAAAATATAAAATATGGTAAAAATATAGCTTACCCCTCCACTAAACCTAAGGCACTACTTTTTGTATGTGGAACGTATTAAAGTCTGGAAGAACATTAAGTCACATCCCAATACATATTATATCAAACATTATTGTTACTGTTCTCTTCATTTCAGCTGGTAAAATCCAACTTATTTTTTTAAAACACACGGTTATTATGAGGCTTTGCCTGTTAACGAAAACATCAATTTCCACATTATGGCGTATAAGACATAATACACAATAAATTGTTCTTAGTAACTTTAGCAGCATCTAAATATCAGTACAAGAAGCCACCATTCCAAAATGGTCCAGGACAGCAGACTTTGCTGAGTTCTCTGCTCACAACAGAGAACTGGCAGCAAAGCCAGCGACATTCCTAAAAGCCAATAAGGGAGATATGGCAGCGTCTAAAACCACAAGCTAAAAAGCAGAGGGTAGGCCAGCTGCAGATCATGAAAATATTTAGCCAGCATTCATGAATGTGAGAAAGCCACGATATGGCAACATTTTAAAAATGATTCTCCATGGAACTTTCTCCATAGACTCCACCATTAGATGCATGCATGGGGTTCCCATTTTCTTTAAAGAATACCCAATATAGATAAGTATTCATTTACTCTAAAAGTTTCTCAATTGAAACAAGCAAAGCTTCACACATCATCTAGAATGGAAGTAGAATGGCTCATGTATAATGAGGTCAAACTGAAGCATAATGTTCAAATATAATGGCAGTCAAGACCAGCTTTTGTATATAAAAATACTTAGGCATGCAGAATATGAAAGCAAAATCAATCCTGTACATCTGATGTACACAGAGAGGTGGTCTGTGCTGCAGTAAGTGCAGTTCCAGATTTCAGATCTTCACTAGAAAGGAGCATCCACGATAAAGTGGCTTCAAGGGACAAGAGGGCAGAAGGGAGGCCAGACTGTACGGCCAGGTTAATTGGTGACAGGCTGCTAGGGAAGAAAAACATGTAAAAAATAAGTTTGGGGATACACTAACAGGAACCATTCTAAATTGTACAAAATAAGACAATGACCCAGATCCACAGCAATAAAACACAAATGTCTACTGATTACTGCTCTGCTAATAGGAAACAACAGCTTCTGGTTTCTGTTGTGTCACAGCCCACCAACTCGTGTGCCAAAGCCAGACCATGAGTGCTCACCATGCAGAAAAGGAGGATGCAAATTTACAGTTGCCTGAAAACCCCTGAATCTGATCTCCCTGAGCCTTGGGCATGGCTCTGCCCAAACACCAGGGCTCTACTGAAGTCAAGGGGGTCTGTTCATGGAGAGAACAATGTAGGACTAGGCCAACAGACTGCAACTCCCCACAAACACATCAGAGGGTCTGGTGCATACAAAGAAAACTGGAAAATGCTGGAAAACAACACTCAGAGAAATCTTTCCCCCTTGTGTGGCTGCACCAGCAAGGGCAAACAAACAGGTAGATATGTTGTACACAAACAGGCACCTGATTCAACACATCAAATAGTGCAAAGAGTTTAAAACACTCCCTTTATTCTGGTTACAACACAAATTAAACTCTCTACAGCTGGTCTTTTAAAAGACATCATTAAAACAGTGGTGGGCAGAGAGCAAGCAGGCTCTGCACCCACTAAGCCAGGCTCAGGGCAGCACAAGTGCAGGTCCCCTCCTGCCCACAGACACAGCCCAGCCCACCCATCAAGGGCCATCACTACCAATTCTAACTCTGCTTCTCTCAGTTCTTGGCATTCCCACTAAAAAGGGCAGTGGGGCTGAAGAGGTTTTTTAGTTTTTTTCTGATTCACATTGCATCTATGAAGTGAATATGTGTATATTAATGAATAAATATAAATACATACATATACATAAAACTGTCATTTGCTTTATAAAGTTCATCTGTATGTGCTAGATAAAAGCTGGGCTGAGCTGGCTATTTAGCTTGTGACAATCTCATTCAACACAGAGATTAAAATATCTGTTCTCTATTAAAACCTATTTCTACCTAAGGACCCTTACAGCACTATACTGACTTCAGTGAAAGCTCATGCTGGGTGAAAAATTTCTATTGGTAGATGCAGCCAAATTTGAAGGTGCTCAAATAAACCAGAAGAAACTGCAAATGAAAAGCCCCACTCCCTCTATCATTCCAGTACCACACTAAAAAAAAAAAAAAGCTGTACCACCTAAAATAGCTGGAAGAAGAGAATTTGAGAAGACTATTGGCCTTGCACTGCTTGCTACTCCCAGCCTCAGTCCCAAAAATATAATTTACCATTCACTTCCACAAACAAGAACTGGCATTCCCAAAGTAAACTGCTGCAATCTTTCCCAAAGTTTGTTAAAAATAAACACTTTCTCTTCTGAAGCACACTAATCTATTAAAAAACACAAAGAAGATGTTCCAGCTGCAAAATCAGGACAACACGCTTAGCAACACAGATCCCCCAGCTTTTCACCTTTTGGGAATAAGTCATGTAACTGGGGAAATGACTCCATATCCTGGAAAAGGAGCCACCATACAGCTGAACTGTACACAGGGTGGATGATGATTCTTTACCTTGTGTACCAATTCTCCAGGAAACATCCTCTGTTTCCACGCCCTCTTCTGATCCTAAATTTCTTTCCAATACAAGTTAGACTCTATAAATAACCTCAAATGCCCACACAACTCCTTTTCTTCTAGCTTTGTGCCTGAGAAACAAAGTTCTTAGTCTGGAATTAATTAAACGAAGACTCAGTCCAGGCAAATACCTTACAGGAAGCTGTTGGAAAAGAAAAAGCTGCCTGAAGTAGCTCTTGACAGAACTTTTATTTCCTAATTTCAAGTTACATTTTCAGATTCACACACTTTCAAGTCCCGTGCTTGATGCAATTCTGTACCAATTAAGTTAGGAATACAAATACAACACGACATTGCAAGGAACCAATGGAAAAATACACAACAAATTTGCTTTGTCTTGCAGCGACATCTCCCAGCATTAAGATTGATACTTACTTGCAAAAAGGAGGTTTTAATAATAACTTTTAAAAAAGAAGCTGCAGCAGTGGAACAAGTGCAGGAATCAGCTGTATATTGTAAACATGTTATAATCCTTCTCATCACTTTTAAGTGTGGAAAGTGACCCATGAATTTTTTTCAAAGCATCATATTGATTGGTAATAGCACAGTACCTAACTTGAAACAGAACCTGTGAGCTAATACAAGGCAAGTGCAATTACACTGGATTCAAAGCTGAAAGCCATTGAGAGATGACATGGTGGAAGAAATGAGGTACAAAATCCCCTTCTGTAGATGGAATCATTCTTTGTTTTACAATTGGCAAACGTGGGGCTTGATTAAGAGTCCTTGCAGTTTTTGATTGCCATGAACTTTCAACCACTGATGGTGTGACACAGGATGACTTTTGCTCTACCTATAGAGGTAGCAGATTATTTACTCTGCTTGAGAAGAGCCATAAATATTTTAAAGAGATTACCAGAAATGGAGAAATGAAGAAAGGCTCTGATCTACATCCTGCCCTGCAGCAAATGATCATTCTCTGTCTAACATTAGACACATGCAATCTTGTATCCAGGTAAGAGAAACAAACCTGCCAACATCTCTTGGATTTGTCATGTGTTTTCTAGAAACAGTTCATTCATAGTGTGTTCATTTATAAAAATGATTATAATTTATAAAAATACACACATACAGTACTGGCTTTTTTTCATTACATCCAATATATTTGTTACTGAGAGGCTTCTCAGAGTGCATCTAATATGAGGTTTAAAATAAATCAAAGTGCAGACTTTACAGTCAAGTGTAACATAAAGGTACCATTTGCTTCAAAAGTGAGGTTAAATGAATATCCAAAGACCAGAGATTAATCTCCTAAACTCCTCAGCTAGTACAACTGCATGTTGCACTTTATTTTCCAGTCTTATTTTTGGTTCCTTTGCACTTTTCAGCATCAGAAAATCCCAATTTCAGCAATCTCAATTTCAATCTTACTTCCTGCTTTCTGCACAAACTCCAAGTAGTAATGATGAACATTTTAGACAGCAGTTCTCTGCTAATGCCAGAGTCCTATGCTGGAACAAATTTCATCTGCTTTTATCATAACATCTCATCTTTCTTACAGTGCTAATTAGCATCTTCTGAATCATCTCTCTGTCACTCTGGATGTGCTTTGAAAACACACTAAAACACACATAAACACACAAAAGTTGCTCAAGGTAGCTTGAAGCAAGCAGTATGGCACTTCCTTATGAGCAAAGTATTAATTAGTCTTTAGCTCACCACAGATTTCAGTAACTTCCAAGTGATTATTTCCCACATAAAATTTTACGGAAATGAACATGTGCTATTACACATTTCTTTTTTCATTTTTCAACTTAAAATGTTAGTTTTTATGCAAGAAGTTCTGTTTCACTGAGACTACTTAATTTGGAGAGAACAGGAAAGAAAGCATGTTTGGCATGGAAAGAAATTGGAGCAGTACACATTATTGAATTGCTACAGGAAAACAGGCTGTGAAGAAATAGGCTAAGCTGGTGCTAAAGATGGGAGGAGAAGAATGGAATTCAACTACAGTTCACTGAGAGAGTAATTTCTCTTTCCACATCCACAAAGAGCACAGGCTCAAATCATGTAAATTTTTCCCCTTCATATGTGGCATAAAAATTACCATCAACACTGTGAGGCCAACCTGTCTCAAAACTCCAGAGGCATTAGACACTCCTCCTCTAATCAATGCCTGTCCTGCTCCTTGCTTACATTTTATTACATACAGCAGAGTATTTTTTAGCTCCATTCCCCTTGTTACACTGTTCCTGATAGGAAATACGTCACTGATTATCCATTAAAATTGCACTTGTTTTTCTCTCACTCATTTGCAGCCTCTGCAGCAGTCAGTCACTCTCACATGTCCTTTTGTACTTACCATTGGGAGATCTTTGAGAATCTGTATGCCATCTCCTGGGCCCATATGTGCTATGTGGTTAAAATTAGTTGGGTTAGAAATTAACTTATTTCTCATTTCTGGATCACGTAGCATCTCCCTGGAAGAGAAGATACTTTGTTTAGGTATTTCCTTCAAGGAGAGGATGGGCATTTATAAAACATATAGAGCTTGGATTATTGGCTGTTTCAAAATGGAAATTCACCAGTCTCTTCCAACCTACACAATTCCATGAGTCTGTGACTCTATTTAACCATGTTAACAGTGATAAACCCCAAGTGTCAGTACTGGTGTGGAGAAGGTTCCACCTTGAGGAGAGGGCAAGGGGCCAGGTTAAAAGAATGCTGTTTGCAGCCTAACAGCCTGTGGCCAGTACTTACTATCATTCACAGAATGAGCTGATAAAAAGCTCTGTAAGATGAGTAAAAGCCAAACTTACTTGTGATATATTACAAAGTGGAGATGAAAATGAAGTATAAAATATGAAAATAGAATTAAAATAATACTGCAGTACCTTTCTCAGTCTGTGGTCAGAATTAAAAGCTCTTCAAAATGGCAAGGATGCATTTCAGAAATCAGAATATATAAAATTTTAAAGATGTCAATCAACTCAGAAAAGGCAAGAACAAGAAATGGAATTTTATCTCCACTGCATACAGTTGTTACTTTCCTTAGAGCTAAAAAGAAAGACAAACTGGGAGCCATCCAATGGTGCAAGATGTTGGAAATTAGAAAAGTGAAATAGTTCTTGGAATGTGGCTTAGCACAGCAGCAGGTCACCTCTAGTGAGTGACAGCAAATGGTCAATAACATCCTCTGCGAACACTGCAGGTAGCGCAGACCTGGTTTTGTTGCCATTTAGGAAAGTATTTGTAACCTGCTAAACACTCCCATTGGAAATACACTCTGAAGTCCCATGTCCCCTGAAGAGGTGAGTTTTGTGAGCTTTACAGAAACTTTAGGTAGTTAAATCTATAAATCAAAGAAACAGATGTCCTGGAATACTGCTGAGAGGAGAATCTCCTTCAGAAAGAAGAGCAGACCCAGAGTCTGAGAGTAATTAGTCCATATGCATAGTTAGCAGTAATCTCCTTTTGCAAAGTGTTTATTGGAGAACTTCATATATACACAGTGTATGTGCACACCTATGCACCTGCATACAGTATGTGGAAGCATGCATTCCAAATTACAGCTGTTTCACACAATTGATCTGAACTAATTGTGCATCCAGTGCATATCCATATCCACCGGGTGAAACATCGAGGATTAACAGGGCAGAGGAGAGACAGGGACACCCGAGGGGGCGTTCCAGAAAGCCACACGTGAAGCACAACCCTGGCATCAGTCAGTGTCCGTCAGGGCCCACAGGCATGGACAGAGGACAAGTACAGGTGGAATACCGACCTCCTCTGCTGCATCCTCTCCTCCTCGGGCACGCGGAACGAGTAGCGCCGCTTGTTGTTGATGTTCCGAACCATCTGCTTCCGGCTGTTGTCTGATGTCTCCGGCACCACCAGTTCATCCCCCTCTGAAATCAGCACAAACATGGGGATGCAGTGGGGCAGCTCCTTAGGTACCCACGGAATTTGAGTTTCAACACTCGTTCCACCTCTGCTCTGCTGGTGTTGGGCATCACCCCTTTCCCATCAAACCTGAACAAACATTCTCTGGTTTACGGGGTTCCTTGCCCAGTGTCTACTACTCTGTTATGTAGCACCAGACTTAACCCTTCTTCACACACGAGCTGCCACACCTGTGTTCTCAAAACACCACTGATGCATTCTTTGAAATAAACATTTTGATGGGCAGGAAGGGAATCTGAGACTTGTCTCAAAACTCCCTTGGCAGTTCTCACTGAAAATCACTGGAACAGTCTTGTTCTGCCAACTGCCTGGAAACTGAATGTGAGATTCTCTTTCATTCATTCCCTGATCCAAAGAGAATACTGATTTTGAAATGTTTGAACATTGAGGTATTTTGATGCAACTGCAGGAAAAGGGAAGATTTTTTTCCACGTGTGTACATCTGACCAAGGGATCTTTAATAAAGACATGAAAACCGTGATAATCACACAACAGCTCTGTGACCTTGAATGCAACTGCTCTGTCTTGTTTCCTACACATGGAGACTAAAGTGACACTTAATAAGCTACTGCTCAGTGACAAAATTGTTTTTGCATGGAACTCAAATCTCTTCTTTCCTTAAGATCAACTCTAATGTTCAGTCTTTACTAGACTTGAAAGTTCTGAATACATACTTCCAGCGTATTTCTCCTCTCTACCACTGCCATTCCTTTCATACTAATTTGCTGGCAATTTAAATAAGCACTGAAGCAGTGCCAGCAGCAGTACATTTTTTAAAGTGTTTATTTCCACTGTTTTCAGAAAGTTGTTAACAAAAATTTATAGCTTTTGATTGTTGAAACAGAGCATGTCCTCTCTCCACCTAAAAGGTTAGACAAAAGTTTAAAGAAATTCCTCAGGAACAAGCTTATGAAACAGGCTCTAAAAAGTAAAAAACGTCAGAGAGACTCGTAAAAAAATAGATTTTTTAAAGCTAAAATTGTGGCACACAGTCATAGCTGGCCCTAATAATAAGTTATGAATACATTGTATTACTTTAAAATGCTTGGGAAACATTTGTTTAGGTTAAATATAGTATTAATTTTAATCTAGTGCTGCCAAAGTGACTATTTAAGCCTTTAATTGTGCAGGTTTTTAGGCAGTGTTCTGGCAGGTGATCCCACATTTGGATGGAGCATCCAGTCATTCTAGTTTCTAGTTCCAGTCTTCATTCAAGTCTTCATTGAATATTCAATAGGAACAAAAAACAAGTTCAGAGAAGAGACACCATTGCAGTCACTGTGGAATCCATAAGCTTTTTCCCAAGTTAACAAGCACACAGACGTTTAAGAGATCCCTTTCTGCGATGCACAGATGCAAAGAAAAATGCTCTCTGTAAACAAAAATGTGCAAGATGAAAATTGGCTTCTCCGTACTTACCTGCCATTTTGTTTTTGAAATATATTAATCTGACTGTCTCCAGGCCTAAAAGGTTTAGTGATCCTTCTGTATTCAAGGGTCGTACCTGAAACAAGGAAAAACAGCCCTTGTAATACTCTCAAGAGTAACAACTGCAAGTTACTAAAGCCACAAAGAAAAGTTCAAAAGAACTTTAAACTTTTTTTTTTTTTTGAGAATGAGTCCAGAGGGGGTTGCCTAAAATTCCACTTCAAGACACAGGCTTAACACCATTCCTCCCAGCATTTAAAAGAATAGTTGTGTTAGAAGTCTACTTCATATATCAATTCAATTTTTCCTATTAGGTGTACAAAGCAATAAGCTGAGCTTTTACTTTGTATTAGTATCATGTCACAGTAATGCTCTGCAGCTTGATAAGAGCACACACAGACTGCTAAAACCTACTGGGATCTGTGATTTCCAGCATGAAAAAGAAAGAAGCATTGCACACTCTGTAAATTGTGTTAGAAAGAGACTCTTCATAATAAATGGCCATTTTTGAGACTCCTAAGTGTAGTAATTTTGTTTGCTGAAAGTTGCTTCATCCATTAAAAGGGAAGTCTTGAGCCAAATTCTAATCTAAGTACTAAATCACAATCTACTGTGTAGGAAAAAAAAAATGCTCCAACTGCTTAATAATTCAAAGTTTGGACACCAGAAAGAACTTTCCCATAAAAGTCCAGATTGGTCTCTCCTTAAGATGGTTAATAGCTGAGCACCTTGATCTTTGCATTATGTATCCTCACAGCACTGCCAGAATATCCTGACCTGCATCTGACGTGGGAAATTCACATGCAGAGACTGAATGAGCAACACAAGACCACAGGGGCAATGTCCTGCAGTTCTGTGTCACTGGAATCCTAGGATAGGAATTGTGTTGACCCTGAGACAAAGCTGAAATCAGTCTAAACCACAGGGAAAAAACCTAACTTTTCTCCTTTCTTTCCAAATACAGCTGAGCAAACACCTTCTAAATACCAAGGAAGTGTCAGTTTTCAGAAATATCTTCCTTTTGATAAGAGATCCAAACCTAACATCATCCAGTTTTTGGTGTTTCTACTGGTTGAGACAAAATGTTCTGAGCCTGTCTGTCTGCAGTATGCTCGAGCAGCAGGAGATAGATTTTTGAAGGCCAGTTTAATTATCGTAACATCTACCATCCTCTGGTAATAACATCCACACAATCAGTCCCAGTGAAGCCATAGGTAATTAATACCAGTTAATTCCTCTCATTATTACAACAGTATCAGTAAATCTTACATAGTCACAGTCATTCATCTAAAACAGTGCAACCACATGAAAAACGCATTTTGTATATTCTATTTCCAACAAAAATGCACAAGTTTATTTGCAGTAGCTCTTCTTTTAATTCCATTATGTTTCCACAAGCCATTTTAATGAATGCTTCTAAAGCAGTATTGGGGCTGGAGATACTCCTTGGCCCATCCTGAAATGGGAAGTTACCTTTTTGAGAGGAATAGTTTGAATCCACTCCATGGAGTTCACGTCGAAGATATCAATTGCATTTTCACTGTACACAGAGAGGTATGGTGCATTGTAACCTGGGAGGGAATGATGAGGTTTGTGTCATGTGATTTTAGATGGCCCAAAATAGACAATTTCTTACAGTTTAACTGTATTTATTTAGGAAAACAAAACCAGTGCTTCACAATCCAACAACAGGCTTTGATAAGTGTGCTTTAACTCTAAAACGACCAAGAAATTTATTCTGAAGGCAAACCAGCACCACCCAAAAACTCACAATCTCCATGACTTTGCTGAAAACTTAAAGCACTTTCTGAATTGCAAGACATCAAGGTTTACTCTGCCAAATACTGATGTATTTCTTTCCTTGTAAAAGCCTCATTTTTAATAAGAGCTCACATACTGTAAATGATGTGGTAGGAAAATACAGTGCTCTATTTAATAACTCACTTGAATGAACTGAGCTTTGAGTCTTTGGACTATGCACTAAATGAGCATCACTTGGAACTAAGCACCATGACACAGTCATAAAAGTCATGTTTATTTGACTATAATTCTCTCCTCTCATTTTCAGGATTGTAAAGAGAAATCTTCTGCTACTCATCTGGCACATTTCCCCAGGATGAAATTTGTTTCACTGGGACCACTTCTAAAGGAGAATTCAGTATTTCCATGTCTGCAACAAGACTGCCTTAATCTGCCAAGGCTAACAACAGCATCCAAGTTGTGTTCAAATGGAATTGCTTTTGCTGTAAAATACACCTCCATTCTGAGTTGGAGTCACATCAAATCACTTCACTTCAGGCAATCAAAAAACTGTGACAAATAACAATGGCAACACCCTGTAAATGTTCCTCCCTCCATACTCAGAGGAGTCTTCACTCAAACAAGGTGAAATACTCCTCCCTCCTTTACAGTGTGACTGGACTGCTGCCAGAGTGAGGTAAGAGGGCAGACTACTCTAAAAATCAAGACAGAACTGGGCTCATTCACTGCTCTGAATGCAGGTTTGGCTAATCTTTATCTGCATTCAGAAAGACTTCAAAAAGAAGAAGAAAGACACTCAGGTTTGGGTTTTTTTTCCCTTGAAATTGTCACAGAGACAAAGCCACAGCTTTGAAATAAGGTGCAACAAATGTTTAATAGATGTTGGTGAAAATGTAAATCTTAAAAAATTATAGTATTTTTCCTTAAGGTTATGAAATATATTTTTTATATTGCCTGCTATGCATTGTATTTTGGAAAGGAAGAGAGAGACAGGAGGGAAACTTAGGAAGTGACTTTTGGAAAAAATAGGGAGGAGGTGAATAAGAAGGTTATTGAAAAAAACTGCTGAGGAAGAAAGAATGAACAAATCAAGAAAGAAGAGACAAAACAGACTAGTAAGTAGGAAGAAATACCATTAGAGAAAAGCAAGTCAAAGATGATCCTGATCACCAGATCCTGATGACTCTCAGCATGGGGAAAGCTGGAACCACTTTGCTGAGCCAAAGTACAATCACATTCCAAGACTTTAAATAACAACAGTCCAGCACTGGTGGTAGCAAATACTTAGTGTTCCCGTTAGCCCTCTGCTGAACCTGAAGCTTTTGGCTCTTTTAGAGTTAGAAATCCTGACTCATAATTTCTCTTTGTGTTCCAGCAAGTATAGGTCAGTGCCAGAGTTGTTGAAACTAGCATAAATGAGGATTAAACTCTCTGACTAGATTAGAAACAGTGACAGGGGCCGAGATCAGCCCTGAACTTCACCTCCTGTGGAAATCAATACAAGCAGAGATCACTTTAGTGGGCAGCACCAAAGACACACACACACACACAGAGCACAACTCACAGCAAGAAGATGGAGTTGCGGGCCACATCAACTCTTGCTGCCTGGATCTCCGGCCCTGGCAGTCGACGTAAACCCCGACGCTGCTAAAACACAGCAGGTATTCTTTATTTGAGATCTCGACTGCACAGATGGCATCAGTTGGCTGCTGTGAGATAAATGAGAGCGTGTGGTCGTCTGGATGGAGCAGGCTGTACGGGCTGCCCTCGCCATGGAGAGGGTATTTTAGGAAACCTGATTGGTAGCCCACGCAGAGACGGTCGCTGAAGATCGACATCCACTGCACGTTCCCCTGCACCTGGATCTCCTTGATCTTTTTGTGGCGTGTCTTACTCTGATTTAGTTCGTAACAGAGCACCTGCCTTTTCATGGCTACACACAGGCAGGTGAGAGCTCCATGGCGCACGTGTCCAGAAACTATTGACTGGCAGCCCTTGGTCTCTGCCAGTTTGTAGAACTCAGTCTCCCTTCCGTCCAGGGCAGCCATGGGGAAGAGCCGCACGTGACGGTTCCGTCCTGAGATTACTGCAATGAGCTGCTCGCTCGGGATAAGCTCAATCTGATGAACCTTCTTATTGTCACCAACACGGATAATCTCTGAAACAGAAATCAAAACAACCCCCCCACAAATTCAAGTCAGCAATGGTGAAGTGATTGTAACATGCTTTTGTAAAGGTGAACTAGGAAAGAAACCAAAGAAATCCCTTTACTGCTTCCCAGCGATATTAAAAAGTACAGAATCGAAACTAGCATTTTAATAACACCAGATGTGGCAATTCTGGATAAACCTTCGGCTTTTCCACAGTAGAAACAGGAGGAGCAGATCTGATGCAGTAACACCTGTATTATCTCAGTATTCACTTCAAAAAGTTTATAGCAAAAAACTGCCGAATAAAAGGAAAGCCTCAGAGCTGAAACATACAATTAAGCATGTCATTTGTTGAATTAACTTGGGCAATCTGTTATTACATCTTGCAGTACTGCACAGAAGTTTTTATTTCCAGTACCAAGGAGAAGGTTACACAAAGGATTAAGCCATGGTTCTTGCTGAGGTGCACCACAGGAAATTCAAATGAGAGAGGTTCCTACTAAATATACAAAGGAAGTGTTTCACTGTGAGAGTAATTTGCAACAGCCAGTCTAGAGAGATCATGGAATCTGTGTCCTTGGGGATTTTCAACACCTAACTGGATAAAGCCCTGAGCAACCTGGTCTGGAATCAGTATTGAGCCAGTTTCCAATGGGGAAAAAACTTTCAGCTACATTCCAAAAGCTGTATTTTTGTAATTGGAAAGGATACCCAAAACAGAAAGCACATAGAACACCTTCTGGTCTCTCATGGAGCTGTCCTGCTGATAATGTAGTAAATCATGAAAAATGAAACCAGAAGATATTGAACAAGAAAAAGGTGATTAAGTATTAGGGAAATTCTTACCAGTTCCTAGTTTCTTACCGTCTTTGGTGACATGCACAACAAACAACCCTTCTTCATTCCCCAGAGCTATTCTTTCATGGTCTATGACATTAAGGGGAAAAAAAAGGTTATTTTTCTTTGGAAGTACTTTATGAATCACTTAAACAATTGTGATAATTCTCATTAACAGAGACAGTTTTTATAATATATTGAAATAATTGTATATAAAGCCAAACCTAATATATTCATGTATTAAAAAAAAAAGGCAACCTCCCAATCTCAAATTTCTGAGAAGTCTTTTCCCATTTCTCCTGTTAAAGTAACAGCTAGAAACATAATTTTTAACAAACTGTTCAGACAACTTAAGTCTAACACTAGCTTTGAAATAACTATATTATTATATTGAAATAATTTAAATAATCAGAGTTTAACATATTTTATGCAGTAGTATTTGAAATTACTAAATTCAACCTCTGAATTTACATCTTCTCTGTGGTCACACAAGCAGATTTTAAAGTGAGTGATTTACATCTACTCTATAGTGCTAATTTTTCCCAGTTAGGGAATTGTGTTTACAGAGCAACGAAAGAGAAACGTCCAATTCTCAGTCAAAATTATTCATAATTATGAATATTGGTTAATAATTATGAATATGGGTGAATTATTTGTGATTATTAATATGGATTAATAGAGAGAATACTCTTAAAAGATCTGACAAAAGTGCTGGGTACTAACTTGCACTTTTCTCTTAGGCACACACACATTTCCATATGGGATAAAACCACTGCATATTCCTCTCTATTCAGTAGATAACCATCTAACATGTTTTTTTTCCTAAAAAACCATACTTTTAGCATAGCCATTTTTCTTAGAGCTTTCTTCTTAATGATTTCATACCTATGATTGCTGCTGACTGTGTTGTTTTGATGAGGGGCAAGGTGCTGTCATAAGCTTCTTTGGGAACATAGACTGAGCGGTCTTTGAGTTTGTTCTTCTTCAAGATCCTATGCAACTCATTCAGCACGCCCACCCACTTGCTTTTTTCATTCTCACCATCTGCTAGAATCAGGATTGAACACTTGTTACTGGATGCAGAGAGCTGGGAGGCTGTAACCTGCAAAAAAATGAAAACACGATTTTAATCATAAGTGATAAACTATTTCCTCATGATCATTTTTGCAAGGGAATCAGATGCCTGTAAGTGCCCTTCTAATTAGCTGTCTGAATTAAGGAAGTAAAAATTTCTCTTCAGTTAATAAAAAACACTCTTATCTTAATCAAGAACCCACAGCAGCAGAACAGATGTGAATATATTAAAGAACAGAGAAAATGTTGGCTTTATTTTAAATGCCTTTGTATTTATTTTATAGTTCACAAATATCTGCTCTAAATAAGGTAGTCAATTGTTTCTCACAGCAATTTTGTAACAAAAAGCATTTTTATAAAGCTTTCTGCATTTTTAAAAGCTACAGACTGCATTAATAATTTAATGCTATAGGAATGTTTTTTATTGAAAGAATGCCCTGCAATCCTTCTCATGCATTTGATACAGCTAGTACAGATAAAATGGAAAGCCTCTTTTGTAATCTCCTCTCAGCACACTGGGTGAGGAACACTCTAAAAACTGGAAAAACAAGGAATGAAATACAAAGGCACAGAAAAAGAAATGATAGTGGAATTGATAAGACATCAAGAAGATTTCATTGAGATCAAAGCTTTAATAGGGTATCTAATAAAAATAAAAGTATTAGAATAAGCCAATGATGGCAAAATCCTGACACCAGATACTGGACACAAATTTTGATGAACATTTTGCACTAAATTTCTATAGTATCTGATGAATGGGAGTTTTCAGATATCCAATGCACAGGTAAAATAAAAGCATATAAAATAAAGACTTCAGCAATAACCCAGTCAGTTAAATTGAGAAGCAGAGGGCAACTTGAGGAAATGAAAATTTACAAGGTTGTGATGAACAGAAGAACTCCAAATGACTAAGGAAGTAGAGCAAAATACATCTTATTGTGAAGATTAAAAAATGCAAGCCACATGGAGATGAATGCTTGTCTAGATGTAGCAGTGCTATTTTTACCACAGAAATGCTATATGTACACATCCCTATGCACTGCTGCTGCTGCTGCCATGGACACCACATGGGCAGAACCTGCCAAGGAAATAAAATACTGGCAAGCTGTCAGTGAATGCACACCACACATGACCCTGTGAAACCCTGCACGCCTGGGTTAGTAGGGTCAGGATGAAATACTTACCCTAAAGATACAGGGGATGTCTTTCCGATTTGCATGGATGACATCTGAGGCCAAGACAGAACTCACTGAGAATTCTTCATCCCTTATGGAGACCATAAACACAATTGGAAAAGAGTTAATGAGCAAAATCTTTACTTTTCCAATAGCTTTATTTAGTGAAGGACATAACAAGTCAGTACTGATATCTGATTTTTAAAATTATCCTTTCATCTGTATCTGCAGAGAAAATTCACAAATGCAACCTTGCATAATTAATTACTGGTACATGGTGATGGAGATAAATCCAATCAGATATTCTGTAACTGGTTTTAATCTGCACAATTTAAAACTTTTAAAGAAAAAGTTCAACTTAAAAAGTAAGTGGAACGAAGAACACTTCTCCAACTCTCATAAAAATCCAAACTCTCCTAGAAACTATAACCTACAGCAGTTTGGGACTTCCTGGATGAACTAACTTAGATCAGAGATGAGCTTTACTTAGTTGCTATGTTAAATATTCTCAGTCTTCAGTGAGGATGGTAGTATTTCAGTAATACTGAAGACAGTTGGAACAAACTATTCAGCTGTTCTCAAGCAAAAATTGTCATACATTTACCCTATATCCAAGTTTTATGACTTTCAAAACTCTATTCAACCCCAAAATGATATTTTTAATTCTTTATTCATTCTAGATCTTTTACATGGCTGAAAAGATGCTCTTTGAACATGATGTAGTAATGGAAGTTTAAAGATCCACATAGGAACAAACAAGTTCAAACAAGTTCAGGCTAACTCCAAATAACTGCTAATTGCTGTTTTATTTTTTTTATCCCAGAAAATAGTGGCTTTCAACATGGATCACAGGGTTTCATAAAAGCTCTGGAGCTTGCTTACTGATTTGACAAAAAGGAAAAGCAGAACAAAACCTCCCAGTGCCTCTGCAAAGCTCCCCCCAGCAGCAAACAGCTTACCTCATGTCGATGACCTGACTCACTACCACGCTGGGCTGAGATGCTTTTCCTTCTGCTACATCATACAGGAAGAGTTTAAAATCACAGATCACTGCCAGTGCTCTCTGCCAACCTTTCTTTACTCCAGCTGGCTTTGGGATCTTTAGAAAAATAAATTCTGATCAACTCTCTGTAAGTTAAGATGCAATCAAAAAATCAAACAGCACAAAAACCAGTTTGCTCATCTGGACTGGAAAGTTTTAATTCAGTGATCATGTTAAGTAACATAAGCAAGAGCCCAGGAGTAGTAAGACCAACAAACACAGACACACAGACAAGATACTATTTAATAAATTAACAGCATCACAGGTTCTTTTTTCTCATTTTACAAATTCATTCAGAGCTGTTTTAACAAATACGGAGAAAGAAATCCATCTCTAGTTGGCCACAGAATTATGGCCAAAACTATGTTGAGTAAATCTTTTAATGTTTCTGTGCAAATATCCACACCAGTGACCATAGACAGTACCAGCAGAAAGACTCAAAAACTCACAGATGTGAGATGATCTGATCTCTAGAGATGGAACTAGACAAGACCAACCCAAAGCACACTGACCACCAGAGGTGGAGAGAGGATCACTGCTGACAATGCTAAGAGTTGCTTTGTGAAAGTTTAAGTCTTAGTTTCCAAACTGCTGCCCTAAGATGTAATTGAATCTATCCCCTAATATTCACAGTAATTCCAGCTCTGGAAAACAATGAATTTAATGTAAGTGCCCCAATGCAGCTCCCTCATACTCACTCGGACATGTCCTTCATAAGCTGTTCCTATGCCTTTCTGTGGATCTATTCCCAAAGGTCCCTTGGTCTGTTCAGGAGGGATTGGACATACTGCAGGAGCCTTGTCTGCACAGGTCACGTGGCAAGAGAATCCACACACTTGTGAGGAGGAGAAGAAACAAAAAGATTTGATGGTGATTTCTTGTGCAAGGCAAAAGTTGTGATAATGATGATGAGATTTACAAAGAAATCCCCTTTCTTTTTTTGACCAGCATCTGAATAATCTCACTTAACTTTGCTACAGATAGAAATAAAAGTCTGCACACAGCAGCAATTCATGTTTTTATCTGCTCTAAATCCCAAATTTCTCTTTTTCACATAGTTTATGGATACATCTGGTTTCACCCAGATGAGAAAGAGCCTAAGATCATCTCTTTGATGTCCTCTAGGCCCAACTCAATCTAGTAAACAAAAAACTGGAGTAAGTGTCATTCTGTGTACGTACAAACAAGAATAACTGCTAATCAATACTAATTTTGCTTCTTTTTGGAATAAGTCAGAATAGATGTCCTAAATTTTGCCCTGCAACATAAAGCAAAGCTGCTGCCAGTATACTTGACGATTCACTGTGGCCTCTTATTGCTATTTTGAGTAAACTGAATTAAGTTCCTCTACCACCAATTGAATAAGAGTGTCCCCAGATAACTGGGCAATCTGTTATGTATGTTCAATGTGTTTGGCTTCTACTGTTAAAAGACTGAAGCATAAGAATGTACTGTTATTCAAAATATAAGCAGAAGACTCCTGCATCACCACACTACACTTCCTGTGCCATTTGCATCTGTAAGAATGTCAGCTCACACTTCCTTGTACTCTCCCAAGTGCTTACCTTCACAAATACAGCCCTGTCGTATCAGACCAACCATCAGGGATGTGCACTGATTGCATTTCGTTGGTGTGTTAAAGGATTTCACTACAAACTGGTGAGCTTTAGGCTGTGAAATGAGCAGAGGAGGATGTTACCACCTGTAACACTTCTCAGGTACAGTTATTTCTTTCACAGACAAGAGTGCAGAGGTGCATTTAATAAGGCAGCTTGTTTGTGTTTGCTGAAATGAGATCTGAGCCAAAAAAATTTCCTTATCACAGCGCTCACTGTTGATAATTTAAAGCATCCTCTGTAAACAAAGCCACGGAAGCTGGACCCTGTCTCAGAACATGAGTTTGCTTCCAGTGCAGGTAGGAAAGCTGCCAAAATGGTTCTGCTACACTTTAGAAGTTGAATGTTTATAAGCATGTGCTTGGTGGGCACCTGACTGTCAGCCCAGGTCAACCCATAACAATATTTCCTAAGCTGCAAATTCAATGCTCCGCTGTCAGGAGTATTGCCCTAGTTAAAAGAAAAACTGCAGACTTTTTCAAGATTTTAAATTTTATGCCAGAAGAGAGATTTTAAAATTTTAATTTTAAATTTCATGCCAGAGCCCCCTTTTATGATGTTTAGCAGAGGCAATTCAGAACACCCAATCTAAAGGTGAGACCTGAAGTTGATTTTGAAAGGGTTTCTCTTCCTGTTATTCCTTGGGAACATAGAGTACTTGGGTAAGTGGTTTCACTCTCTCCCTCTCCTCAAGGATGGCCATGCTGATGCTGCTATATAAAGGCTAAATGCCTATGTAATGTGACAGGATGATTCACAGATGGCCTTATATCAAATCCAGGAAGCTGCTTTGCTTTTCTATAAAAACTTCATGTGAAGTAACTGCTGGGGAGAAAAGGACAGAGCATAGGGTCAATGCAAAGACTGTCCAAAAAAGCCTGATGGTATACATCATCTGAAACAAGACAATTTTGGAGACTTCTTTGGAGAGTAGGCATGTTAAAATTTTACTCATTTTCCTGTTTTTCAGAGCATAAGATATCACAGCTAGAGGCTCAAACTTATCCATATTTAATGACAGCTTTACTGTTACAATGGCAGCTGTCTACAGAATGTTTTGTTTTGAGACTTGCAGGGAAATAACATCCAGCTTTAAAAACTGATGTAATCAAAAAGTAAGAAGGTTCTTTAGGGGACACAATAAATTAAATATGCATTTAATAAATTAAAATGCAAGTCATTCCTTACTGAGCAAAATGTTTGCAAAAATTAAATTTTGTGCACAGTAAAGTCCGTTTCACATGATTCCAAGGACATTTACAGTATTTTTTTAATTGATCTACTAAGATGCTGCCAACAGAACACTGTCTGCTCAAAATTTCTAGCTTTCCTTTACACAAATGAATCTTCTGCTACTTTGCAATTTATCAAAGCAGAGAAACAGATCTATTAGAAAGGCTTACTTACTTCATTATTAGTTGCAGGGAAAACTGCCATTTTTAAATACACAGAAGATTCCTAAACCATTGAGTCATTTTCAAAACTTTCACAAGAAATTTTTTCCTTCAATAGCTTGTATTTATCCTTCATTTGCTTGAATAGACATAATCCACTGTGAATTAGCATACACTGGCTTATTCAGCAAAGCGATTTCAACAACTGATGGAAAATCACTATTTACACAGGTAAAAGCCAAAAGACAAAAAATGGAAATCTCTTTCTCTAGTATTCACTCTACACTGCTTAAAAACAGGCAAATCCGTGGTTTCATTTTTAGGGTTACTCTTTGCCTTTTCTCAAGAATAAGCATCTAAATAGCACACAGACATTCTAATCTGAGACTTGCTTGTATGCAAAGAGTAGAAAGGCACGTCGGTCAGACACATATCAGGAAACATTTTCTTCCTAGGATGGCACTTTCTTCACATTCTGGCTCATTTACCTCTTTTGAATGTCCAAACTACTGTTTTTCATACAATCAAATGCCAGTGGAATTCCTAATGCAGCTTGTCACACCCCATAATGTAAGAACAAAGGGTTTTAAGTTTTAGAGAGCAATCAGCTTGCACATAAACATCCCTTCTAGGGAGCTCTGGTAAGTTCAGTGTGATAACCAGTTCTCCTGAAGCTGTAGCCCAGGAGTGACATGTTCCCCTTGCTACACAAGAAGTGTGAATGCTTGACAGGGTACCTTTGGTGCAGAGAGTCCCGAGCCAATATAAGCTGTCCTCATGGTCGGTGTGTGAATGGAGCGGGGAGGATGATCTGTAACCTGAACAGAGTGCCCAAAGGATCCATCAGACATCAAGAACACACTAGTAAAGAAAGCCTGGATAATGGAAGAGCAGCATATTGTTCCACCCACCCCATCCCCCAGCATCTGAGCCATGGAACCAAACTGATTAATGCAGGACTCACAAAAAACAAATCTTGCTTCTCAGCAAGATTCGTCTTCTAAATGTCAAAACCAACTTCACATTATCTGAAACATTTGATTGGATATTTTCCAATATAAAATAACCAAAAAGTTATTTTTTTTAACAGAGTCCCCAAAGGATCAATCAGACATCAAGAACACTGGACAAAGGGGATAAAGTATTATTATAAATATATATAAATATATTAATATAGTTGCAGAGTCTGGCAAACATTTCATAATGACAAGACTTCCAGCAGGGCTTCAAAGTGTGTTTTTACAAACTACATTATAATATAATCTTTGTGCCAACATTTCTTAAATATTCATGACTAAAGGTATGTTATGAAGAGAGACTGTAACTAATAATTGATTCATAGTTCCCATCCCTATTCAATTAACCATAAATGAAAGGAAATGCAGTGCTCCCCAAAACACAGTTCACTACTAGTGCAGAAGGCTATCACAAAGTCCTAAACAGTCCTGCTGAAGAAGAATGAGCTTCACCCTAAATAAAAGATTTGCGTAGTCATTTTTATACAAATGAAACTGTTACTCCTAAAAAAAAAAAAAAAAAAAAAAGACAAATATCCTTCAACATTGAAGTACCTCAATAGGTTCAATCTCACTGGCTGTAGAAGGAGATCTTGATCTGGAATGGAGGTGAGACTTGCTATCTTCATCCCGTGATGGAGTATTAGATAATGTAAAATTCTCAACTGAATCAATCTAGGAGAACAATTCAAGAAAGAAAAAAAAAAAAAAAAACAACAACCAAAGAAATAAATCAAAGGCATCATTAAAAAAGAATTCTCATCTCTTACCAAAATAAGATATGGGAGCAGTAGGATTCCTAAGAGAGAACTGAGAGGATAAAAATTCAGTTTTAAGCAACTTCCTAATTAAAAGCAACAAAATGGAATGAAAATTGTTGCATGTAAACACGCCAAGGCTTCTGCTGGGAGGTGAGCACATGCATAAGAGCTGCTAGCTCAGGGCCCTGATAACCACTCGAAGACACTTGCAATTCAGCATTCTTCAAGGGTGAATATTTTCTAAACACTACTGGGTTTTGTCCACTGGTAGCAGGGATTAGTTAGAAGTGAATTTCCACCATAGCCCATGTAAATTCCTGCAAACACATTCAGGAGAAAACAAGGAGAAAAGGCAGAGCAGTGTATATCCTCATAACTATATTCACAGAGAACTGAGTGGGTTTTGCACTCCATTTGAACTACACAAACATCCTTACCAGGAAAACAAAGTTTCTTCTGGGGAATATTTTCCTAGTCCTTCACATACAGAATGAAACTAAGCCCCACACAGAGCTACACTGAACAAGGCACATAGGTACAAAGAGGTATCTTGGGTAACAAGCCATCTTTTGTTAGTAAAGCTGAAAAAAACAGGTAAGGCAGGATTCTTCCTTGAAAACATCTCCACGAAGTTTTCTATGTAAAATTTTATTAAAAAGAAAAAAAAAAAAGGTGAAAATACTTTTTTTCCACTAATAATAAAAGCTGCAGGCCTGCAGAAGGCTCCATGGCATGCCTTGATTTTCTGCAGCAATGTTCTCCGCTGCCTAGCTTGCAGACAAACTAAAATATGCAGCCAAGTTTATAGAAAGCGTTTGAACATTCCCATGTTTCTTGTCTCATTTGCCACTGACAATACTAAGAATTCCACAAACTTTACTGCTTTTTGGGAGTCAATCATATTGCCAAGCCCATTTTATACATGCACATACAGTCCTGTTCTTCAGTAGCTCAGTCACGGTAGTGAACAGGTGCAGTTAGTTTTATATATATATATATATTTTTTTTTTTTTAATAGTCAGTTAAGTTTGATGGCTTCTACTTTTACCATACCCTTCCAAAAAAATTATCTGGTGGAGAATGTTCATCAGTTTAATCAACTTAGGCATATCACCATGCCTGCAAGCATTTCTGAAATTAAAATGGGAAATTCTCACACTGGGATACACCTGTTTACTACACATAGATCATGGGTTTCAAGTATTGAGGCAAAAAGTAGCAGTAAAGCAAACATTTTGTGCTCAGATTTATCAGAAGCAAATAATAATTGAAAGCTTTGCCCAGTATTAGAAACACTGATGCCTTAAGTAGTAAATCCTTAAATGCAACGTTTCAATTATTTTAAACTTATTTTTAATCCAGTCTAAACATGTGATAACTTGGGAGTCCACACAAAGACTGTTTAACCTTCAACAATTCTACCTCCTCCTTAAAACTGTTACTAAAAAATAAGCCAAATGAGTAACTACAGCCAAATATTTTCATAGCAAGAAACAGACACTCCTTTTTTCCTACAAGTTAAACTCAGAGATTTAATCTATCATTTCATAAATGTTTCCAGATACTGCAAGGGCTTTCCCTTTCAAAGCAGCATCTGCATACCAAAGAATTTTCATGATGTCTGTGAAAAAATATAGAACAAGCCTGATATCAATGATGGAACCTTTCTGGAATGTGCTACAAAGCCTCTGTGGTTGAAGACAACTGCTGAAACAGTAACAAATGCATTTTCACTTTATTTACAAAAATAAAAAGCCCACAGAACACACAGAACCTGATTCACCATTGCAGAAGGGAATTTAATCATCACCTTCAGTGCAGAAACAAGGGCCTTAAGCTGCATTGCTGCAGTGATCTTGGGTTCCTGGCATTAATGAGAACAACTAAATACAAAAGCAACCTGACTCAACTATGGTCAACAGGTTATAAAGACCATGTTAGCAGCTTTCAAACTGGTTTTAAACTAATCCACTGGATTACCCCAAGCAGATTTCACTATTTCCTACCCCACTGTAACAGCTTTGCTGTCTTCCACAGGACTGAGCAGGTCTGAGCCAAAGCTGGCCAGGGTATAAACACATCTGGAGCAGAGAGAACTTCTGAACCACCAACAAAAACAACCAGTTACAGTAAGCTTGTCTGAGAGACTCAGCAGTGTGCTTTGAACTGAATGGGTAAAGACATCATTACAGCAGTTGGGCATTACTGCTTATTTATTGAACATTCAACAGAATGTTGAATTGTATGCTTACTTATCCCTTCTATCACATCTGTATAAAAGAAACAAAAGTGGCAGTATGAGATTAAAATGGACATAGCATAACTGGTAGGAATTCATCCTCACCGAGTCTGCTTTGAAAACACATGTAAACACGTGTTTAAAAACCCACCTTGATTTTTGAAACACCATAGACTTTTCCAGCTTAACCAGCTACAACACAATCATCTCTGTTTCCTTTGTATGAATTTTTCCTATCCTCCTTGATGCTCCATTTACTCAATTTCCCACTTGGTGTTTATTTATCTTTGTACTGTGATATTTTCTATCATTTGCTGTGATAGATTTGCTGTGCCTCCCAAATGCCAAACTTTGACCTTCTATGGGCAATTCCCATGACTTAACACATGTCCTCTGCTAAGGGCAAGGAAACAAACAGGTCTTCATTTGATGTTTGCTCATCTGTCCAACCTGCATCTGCCTGATCAGCTTCCACATAGAACTTTCATATTAAAAGGAGAAAGTATCCAAAGCATCTTCTCCAGTTTCAGAGATAGTCTGCTCATAGGGTTAGTTGAAATGAGAAAGCACCCAAAGCATCTTCTCCAGTGTCAGAGATATTCTGCTCATAGGATTGCCAAATGAAATAGTCCAAAAGCTTTGAGCCCATGGCTGTAAAACAACAAAAAGCACAGCAGCAGCAGCAGCAAACAGCAGCAGCAGCAGCACAAGACATGCAGTGAGGTAAATACACAATCCATACATTAAACATAGGCATGGACACAACAGGCAAAAAATAAAGGGCCACATAGAGTTAAGACAGCCTCTTACACGTCTGCCTTTGTTAGCTGGAATACAGGAAGGAGAGCGCTTTAACAAAGAAAGGAGGAGAATATGTTACAAAACCAAACAGTGACACATACATCACCTCAGAATTCCTCACTGTATCTCCAGAGGTAGTGTTTAGACACACACAAGCATGTTCACTGTTACAAGTATTATAAAAACAAGCTATTCTGGGCCAACAAGAAGGAAGAAACATTAAAAAAAAAGGGAACAGCTATTCCAAGTCCATAGTCTTACAATGGACAGTAGCAGTCAAACTATGCAGCAGTCAGACTATGCTGCACCATGCTTGTGCAGCTGGCATCTCTGTGCTTTGAACAGGATAAATGAAGTCATCTATTGGAGGCACAGTATGTCCAATTTAAAGTATCATTATGAACCAGATTTACTCAATTTAATTATAAATGTGCAGGTAAAGCTAAGGCACTCACCACACCCTGCTATGACTTATTCTGTTCAATAATTCAAGAATTCAGAATACCATTTATTCTGTGGCTACTTACAGAGTTCAGATTTGTTTAGTCTAGCCAAAGCCCATGGGGACTGCATGTGAGGGCAGACAGCCCGAGGACTTAAGAAATCTATTTCTAATGTGTTAGCAACGGGGTAAAAAATAGCATTTTTGAGCGTGTGGGAAAAATAATTTTGTCAAGGGAAAATGGGATTCCATTTTATTGTCATGAAAAAATCACAAATTCATCTTAAATGAAATTAGTTGATTGCTTCTTGCAGCTAGTGAGATGCACAAAGATCCACCTGGCAAAGAAACAAAACCCAATACTTCCACTGTCAGACACTTCTAGTGAACACAGGAGACTTAACACCTAGACAGTGTTACTGAGACAGCCTGCAACACACAGAAGGAACAGCAGCAAGAGTTTGTTTAGTCTCTTTAGTCACCAGGAGTGACTTCCCTTCCCACCAAGACTGGAATTCAGGGACTGCAAACACATTCCTACTCCCCTGTGTGCCGAGGACATGAAGGAATTCTTTCTGAACGGGTGGGCTGTCACAGCTATGAGGATTTAGACACCAGTTCTGCCAACCTGACCCAGCATCTTTCCATGGCAGGAACCAACAGCGAGTGCTACTCATCTGAGTAGTGAGCCACCACTTTCTCCTCAGCATCTGCAAGCTACAGGACATCTATTTTTATTTCTCTCCAGCAGAAATTGCAAAACTACTGTTTTCTTCATCAGGAGAATTAGAATAAACTCCAGTCATTCAGAGAGTGCTATAAATAGTTAGGTTATTTGGATGGCAGACACACAAGACATACCCACCCTAGGAAACCCAGTGCTGTGTGCACATCTGTGTGCTAAACAGACTTCAGAGATCCTGCAAGGAATGCCTTGCAACTGCATCTGCTCATTATTTTACATGCTCTCTGTCCTTCCTTAATGAAGCACAGAGTCTGGAGAAACAACCCTAGCCCATAGATATTTTTACTTGGGATTCTTGATTACAAGAAAGGCTTTCCTGAACCCCATGCAATCTTGCAGCACTGCAGGAGTCTGACCTGAGGACTTCTAATTCTTCCTTGGTCTTAGTACAAAGAACCCAGTGAACCCTCACACTTCTCAGGCTTGACTGAGAAGAAGTTAATTCTTTTGGAGATGCTGCAAGAAACACTGCCCTTCAAGGTAACTGCTGCCAAAAAGTCATTGGGAAGGGAATGGAGGTCACATCCAGTGGGCAAGGAGTTTTAATACCCTTATTTTAAGTCCATCTAATATATTGATACTAAACCACCTCAATGAGCTAAATCATAAATAACCATTCATTTAGATAATTCAGACTCTAAATTATGCTGTGAATGAACCAAGTGATTGTCCAATAAATCAAAGATGAAGAACTGTCTTTCACAGCACAACTGAATGATATGACTTTTCATCTACTAACACAGTTAACAGCTTTATCTCTCTTTCTAACAAAAACAGAATATCTTGTATTTCTCTGCAAGGTGCTCTTCCATCTTTGAGCAGTCAACTCTTCTTTCTCTGTAGTTTTGTCAGAGGAGAGAGAATTCTGCCTTGGTGTTAGAGACATGAGCCCCTGGCCAGTCCAGCCCAGAGAGGCACTTTTGCCCAGTGCAACTAAGAAAAAACCACTCCTGTTGGACTCAGATTGAAGATGTATCAGGGGAAGTTTGAATCCATGTGCAGGAATCTAACTACATGCAACAATATAAATATTAATACCTGATACTTTACTCAGGACTGAAAGGTGGGCACCTGCAAAGATCTGATCCGGGTGGGCCAATCAAGAATTGCAATTAAAGGATGTATGCCAGCAGTTGGAAGCTACTCATTTGCATAAATTAAAAATAAATTGTCAAAATGCTTGTGAAAAAAAATGCTGCCTTCTTAAAAAAAAACCAAAACACAAACACAAAAAACAAGCAACAATAAATACAGAATAAAGTACTGAAGTCCTTCAAAATTAACTAGACAGCAACCAAGAAAATATCCATGTCCTAAGTTTCCCCTTGCAAAATAAAACATTATCAGCAATTGCCATATGTCCTTTATTTGTCTTTTAACTGGTTTTAGATATTTTTAAAGATACATTTCTGTTCAAGAACCTGCTGATACAAACTAAGTGTTCCTGACACTCAAGTAACATAGAACATGTTTTCTATAGTCCAGATAAAGAATATAAATATTATTCTTTTTTTCTGGATTTGCATGACAGGAAACTGCACTTTTTGTGTGTGTGTGTGTGCGTATGTAAGAAAATTCCAACAGCATCAGCAAGCCAGAAGTTTTCTGTATTCTATACAAAAAAGCAAGTTGGTGCCTCCTACTATGACACCACAGACGAATCTTCACATTTTGTCTGGGGTATAAACCTGATTTACAGAGAAAAAGCACCGAGAAGAAAAGCATTTTTTCAGACTACGCAGAAGGAAAGGAAAGCAGCAGAAAAGGCCCATATATCTCATCCTCTTTGCTACACCCTTCACAGCAGATATTTCCCAAACAAAATAATTTTATCTAATTTTATCTGTTTCAATGCCAATAGGATTACACTGTGTTAATCACATATGTATAAATATGTATGAATGTATGTATGTATAATATGTATAAACACATCTATGAGCACAGACAGACAGACAGACAGACACACACAATTATTCCTACAGAGCTGTGATGGATGGGGCTCTATACACCTGAATTCCACACATTTTATTAATAATTACTTTTATGGGCATACTACTTCAGTTTGGAAGAAATATAATGCAGTCAATTTTCAGCTTTTAATTCAATTCCCTTAGTATGCAATTAACTAGTGGGAGAATTTAAACAAAGTCCTGACAGAAAACCTGCATCTCAAATGACAATAAAAAGTAGTAATTTCACTTCAGTCATAATGAAAATGACTTGTCACAATGCAGGCTAAAAACCAGAAAATATTTTATTTGAGTAAACAGAAATAAATTGTATTCAGGGGAAACATTTTAAGAGAAGTTATTAGAAAACTTGTGGAAACGACTCATGATAAAGGAATAAGATGAAGCAAAAGAATTAAATACATAAATATGCTGATGATTTTGGAACTGTTTTCCACAGGCCATATCAATAGATAGGGCTTAAAAGCAGCTTTTCCCCATCAGAAAAACTGTTTGCAATAAAGAATTCTTCACCTGCACCTAAAGGAAAGCATTTATTTCAAAACAAAACACCTATCTATATAAATAGGTGTAAGAGAGCTATTACAGAAATACTTTGTTCTCTACTGCACTTGCATATTTTTTAAGTTGACTGCATTAATGTTGGAATATTCCAAATCAATCAACTGATCTGTTATTGAGGGATTTACTGGGTTGAAAGTCAGACTTACGTCATCCATAAAATCAATCAATGAGGATGAAGAGGAGGAAAAGGAATCCTATTTTAATGAAAACAGCAGTAAAAAAAAGAGAGAGAGAGAAAGAAAAGGATGAAGAAAACTGTTCAATATAAATAAAAGTGCAAAAATAAAGAACTGTAAATAACCAGTGACAGTAATAGTTACCTCAGTAAGTTTTCATTAATTGCCTTTCACAGACAATTAATTAATGTACTATCTGTAAAGAAACCAGTGTTTTTCCAGCATTTACTCAATAAAGTATTATTGCTATACTCTCAACAGGATTCTTATACTGAAAGTAATTTATAAGATAAATTGTTACAAAGGAAATTTTAAAACTATGTTAATTGTGAGGACTTCAACAGAGAACATTGAATTAGTGAATACATAATGAAAAGAAAGAGAATTTTGGGGCATCAGTAACAGCAGGGATTATGTTCTTTCATAGCTAAATGTGATGATCCTGTATTTGTATCAGGAAAAAACAGGCAAACTTTAGATTCATATCTAACTGTAAATGTGGTGCCTTTTATCCTCTGAATTCAATTTGAACAATATTTCACCTCAGTTGTTCTTCTAAAAGAAAGATGATGCTTTGCTTACTGTTGATTAGAAAAGAAGATAATAAATGTATAGTATTGTTTCAATTTTTTTCCTGCCAGGCTTTCTACCTATTCCGGTCTTTTGTCTAGAAGTGACAAAGGTATTAAACAGATTCATTTATTAAATTAAAGGATCAGTGGAGAGGAGATGAATAGCAATTATCTAGATTTTACAGATCTGTGTACAGTGAACAGATGATGGAAACAACCTAATAAACAGTACCAATGACTTCATGGGATACAATCAAGGATGATTTAGTATCTTCTTGTTTTTACCAAATCACTGCCTGTATTACTTAGTGTTTTTCTAAATACAAAGAAAAGCCATTTGAACAACTAAGCTTTTCACGTTCACTGCAAAATCAGGCAAATTTCTGCATTCAAGGTCTGAGAGAGAATTCACTGTGGTCACAAGCATTCAAGAGAAGACAGCCAGCACTGTAAATAATCAACAGTTCTCAGGTATTATTATACACAAATATTATCGGTGCAATACAATTAAAATACAGGAGCAAACTCTCAGCAAATATGCACAGAACCTGCACACAACAGCAGTTCCACTGACAAACAGAGTTAGAATAACTGTGCACTTACTTCAAATTGATCCAGACCAGGGGTAGGCGCATTCAAAAATGCCAAGAAAGAATTCTGTGAGTCTTGGTGCTTTACACCTAGAAAACAGCAGCAGGTTTTTAAGCTACAGAAAAAATGACCTTTTCATGGAGGACCTTTGCCTTGCTGAATCAGAGTTTTGAGTGTCCACCTGAAACACCTACATGTTTCGCAATAAGCTGCACATTTGGTTTATTTTCCAGAGTAAATTATTTTTTTAATGGACAGGCATGTGTTTAATCACCCAGCCTTCCCAAGCTGGATGTGTGTGGTGTGAGCTCCATGTGGAAACACGCTCTGTGTCTGTTAGCAGAGGGCACTGGTTCCTAAGGGGCTCGTGTCCATTTGCACCACACACTAATGCAGGAGGTGCCGCCCCTGCACTGGTGGGATGTCCCACTGAGGCAGGAGAGCTGGAGCCAACAGACACATGGCATTTCCAAACAAGATGGGTGCCTTGTGCCATGCTGTTTGCCTGCCTGCCTTCCCTGCTGAGTGGCCAGCAGTAACACAATGCTGGGTGAAGCTTCAGATGCTTCTGTCACTGCACACGGTTTAAGCGATGCTCAGCCAGCGAGCGGAGCGGGAACGCTGCATCCCCCGGAGCTGCAGAGGCTGGCACACTTCAGCTCTTACTTTAACTTGCTCCTACTGGTATCCTTATATTTCATCTTTTCTAATTCAGGTTACTGTGTGGCTGTTTATACTCCACAGATGTGTATGAACTCTATTCCTCTCAGTGCTATAAACATGTTAGACGCACATCATACAAACATACATTTACTATGACCAGAGCCACTGCTGGACTGTGTGCATCTCAAAACAGTGATGCTACCAGAAGTTACCTATTTCTTTTTAAAAATGTCAGTGTCTTCCTCTAATTAGCCATATCACCCTCTATGTTCTAAATACAACCCACAGTGAATGAAGTCACAAAGTATCCTTTCCTCTTTAAAATATAAATACACTGAAATCACAGTAAAATATTAAAACCAGTTTTCAAATTACTGCCAACTTTATGGAATACTTGCAGCAATCTTTTCCCCACCTGTCTAAATTTCTGGAATATATTTAAAAACAGGAAAGGATTAGGTGCTAATCCAAATAATCCTTTCCTAGAAATCAATTCCCACACACTGCAAGTTACTCTACCACTGTACTTTGACTACATTTGAATCTTCTATACAGTTCATCATTCAAACAGCAATACATTTCTTCTTTTAAGAGAAAAACAAATCAAAGATGGTAACTATTTAGATTAAGGTGCATTTCTGTCAAACTATTTGAAGAACTGCAGTAAAATATTACTAATATAATTCTGTTAAGAAACATGACTAATATTTCCTTGAACAGTACTTTTTTTTTGCTTGCTTGTTTTCTGCGAAAAGTAAATGTTTATTTCACCAAAACAATAAAGTTTTTAACACTGGAAAAAAATATAGGGCAAAATATGAATTATAAATACATAACATTATCTAACACAAAGGAAGATTTCAGAAGCCAAGGAACCATGCATAATATTTAAGGAAGTTCAAGAACAAATAAATGAAAGCTAAACACGACAAAGTATTTTTGTCTCAGGGAAATGCTATCAAGAGCTTCTCTCCAAGCACTTGGAGGAAGCATAATCCTGCTATCAGTGCTAAGCACCAAGATGAGGAAGTATCAATTCCCTAAGTCTTATTTGCTAATTGGCATAATTTTTTACTGTTCTCTATAGGTTTGAATTGTTTTTACCAGTCAATCAGCACTGGGAGGCCTATATATAGGAGATGAATATAAACTATAATACTTCATTGACTGACTGGCCATTAAGTTGGAAAAGCTGAACAATATTTGACATCCTAATGCAGCAGTTGTTGCCAGGGTATTTAAACTCTGGAGTTCACATAGTTCCCTACAGAAAATTAGGTAATTCCATTTGGCCTGAAAAATACTTCTTCCCATGTGACCCCTAAGACACAAATATTAGAGCTACTACAGAAACTGTGAAAAATCAGCCAAACCATTAATCAACTCTTAATGATTTTTTTTTTTTCATTGCAGAATTACCAAAAAAGTCTCTTCTCCCAGCAACAATGCAAAATAGTGTTGGACAGATGCAACAGTAATCTCAGAACATACTCTTAATACCACAGCAAGGCACTCATGACCACACTGCTCTTTATGTGGCTGCAAAGCCTATCAACGAAGTTATCCCAGAAACAAACAAATGCTATGAATTCCTCTGCAGTTGTTTAGTCTCTGTAGACAGGCCCAAAACACTCAGAGATGAGCAACACTATGATTAGTATTGATGGCTTAATACCTTCACCCATCATAAAGGAGAAAAGGTTAGAAATATATCTATATTCTAACAGTTTTCTGGCAGTAAATCACCATACACAGGCCAAATATAAACAATGCAGTCTCAACTCAAATAATACCTTACTGGTTCAAAGGTACCAACAAAACTGAGGCATATTACAAGTATTAGAAGTGCAAATGCAACTACTGTGGGTACATCCTGACATGCAAGTGTGCTCACATGTTGATATCATGTGTTACTTTCAAGGTGACACCTGATTGATAAGATGCACCCACCAATGTGACACACTATTTACTTGGATATCAGTTGCCATACCCTTTTCTGATCTAAGCTCTTCTGTCTCCTTTTTCAGCCTTTCGATGTCTGCCAAAAGCTCCATGTTCTTCTTCTCAGATTCTTGCAATTTACTTCAAAAGAACAAAAAAAAAATATATGTAAGTATTGAGAAACCAAGATAGAAGTCACTCTTGTTCCTGATGTCTTCAAATGCCAGAATAAATCTACTGGGATCTGTTTAGTTTACAGAAAAGAAGCCATTTATCTGTTAAACAGGTTAATGTTTTTCATGTTTATAATTTCTAAGTAATTGCATCAGCTTGTATCCTGTGAATGAGAAAAAGAAGACTATGTATTTTTATGTTTTAAAAAGTCCTGTTTTTCATTGAAATTTATTTGTTAATTAAGTATCTGTGATTCAGCTGAATTTATTTTCTCAGTTCCTTTACAGTTAGTTGTTTCAGTGCTTTCTGACTCACAGCTGAGAGGTAACATTACTCTGCAATTTGAGCACATTTCTCATTCTTGCCTGTCAAAGCAAACACTGATTCTCCCATCCTTACAGGATTTCCAATGCTGTCTGTCATCACATTACCTGGCCTGAAAAACATTCAAGGCAGGTGAACCAGATGTCCCATTTTTCAGGTAACATACTTGAACCTCAGCTCTGTCCTACAGCTTTCCTAAAGCTGCAAAACACACCTGAGTTCTGAGCTGAAGCTGGACACCTAGAAATGAAATAACTTCCTACTAATCCCTGTTTCAGGCACTCATGCAACTCAGAATAAATTCTGTTGTGGGGTGGTGAGGTAGAAGGGAGAAAGAGAGAGGTCTGTGGAAGGAATAAAAAATTCATAATAGTCCATTAACCATTATTACTTCTTGCTGTGCAAATCAGTATGCAATAATTGATTTTAGTCAGCTAACTCAGTGCAGCTATCAACACCATGGAAAAGAATATATTCTAAGACACAAACCCAAACTATGGATTTGGATTAGTTATCACAACCAGGAGAGAACATATTATTAAAGAGAACGTGTTCCCTCTGATAGTCTTCAAGATTTCAGCTTTCCCCAGTAAGTGTTCTGCTGTTCAAACAATGAAGAGAGATGCTGGGTTTTTTTTTTCTCATCTAGGTGTATGAAACTTGCATATCAATCATGATCAAATTTCCACAGACAAGGTAGATAAAATAATGATTTGATGACATTTCCTGGGAGGTACCAAAGTAAATTTGCATCAGAACAATTCGGTCTTACCACTCTGTAGAGATACAGGAAGCTTTGACTTTGTTCAGCTCGTCTTGAATAGCCTGCTTGGCTCGGATTTCAGCATCAAGAGCAGACTGGAGCTCCAGCCTTGCAGACATGTCCAGCTTTGCAAAGCGCCGCATCTTCCAGGGCATGTCCTAGGAAAGAATTACAAAAGGGAGTAGAAAGAGTAAGAGAAAAGGAAGCTGAACCTGAGGAATGTAACTAACTTCAAAAACAACATTTCTCAGTCTATTATGTCCTTAATGTAAGAGGTCATTAATTCCAAAATAGTCTAAAATTAAGAGTAGTGTTAGTAGTAGTAACTTTCTGAAATCAAGTAACAACTTTTATGTTTTATAAACATAAAAGCTGATCTCAAAAGGAAAGAGATTTTGTGAAATCTGGTTTTGATGTGCCTCAATTCAGATGACAGCTATGAAAGATGTCCACACTTCCACAAGTGAAAGATTTGAAGGTTTTCATGAATAAAAGCATGATTTCCTTCAACAAATTCATATATGATTATAAAGTAGCTACTTCAACTATAACAAAGATAAAATCATATTAAAAAGATATTGATGTTTAATTTATAAACAATAAATCTGTATTCAGTTATTCAGAAGCTCTAGGAAAGTTCAACTTTCAATCAACACAGACACTACTGACAGATTATTGCTGCAGCTGAAACTGTCTAATCAGTGTTTTTTTCAAATAAAAAACCTTCTGACATATGGAAATAAAGTCTTACTGTAGCTCTTGCACCCAGACTGGAGTTCCTCAGGGCTTCCAGCTCTTCTGTCATTTTAGAGGCTAAGGCTTGAAGATAACCTCGAGCATCTTTTTCATCACTTACCCTAAACAATTATATTAGAAAAAAATAAGATGTTTTAACCAGAGAATCTAAAGAAAAAATAGAATTCTTGCCACCAAGCCAGCAACCAGAAATAGATAAATACAGAATACAAAAAGAGTCATAAAACATAAGGATGAAAACAACAAAAGCCCAAACAGGAAACCACACAGAACTAATGCTTTGTGGCTTCATGGAGTTCCATGAAAAAATATGCATCACTAAGACAAAGAACGAAAATTGAAGAACTACCTATCAGCTACCTGAAATTGAGACTGTGAGAGAGAACTCTTCCAACCTATTTTTAGGGAGTAAATTAAGACAAAATTCACAACCAATAATTAACAATTCAATTGTCTAGATAATATTGGAACTCGTGGTTAACTTTACCAATTGACTATGAGAACTAGTAGTTAAACAGCGATGTTACTTCAAGAAGTGCTAATTAAACAGGGAGAGTCTACTTTTAATGTTATTAAACAGCATAAGCCAGAAGAGGCTCTCTCATCCACTGAGCTTGTTTTTTATCCAGACATGTTTTCTGGGTGTAAAGACAACAAGGAGGAGACATGCCTGTTTTTCAGATTCTTTGATCATCAGTTACAAAGAAAGAACAACAACTTTCTGTGATTAATCACAACAGAAGGTTCTTTCTTCACTTTGCCTCAGGTGTTAACGTAGAAAAGAAAGTTGCTAAAAAAAATTAGCTCACTGAAACTAAGTAACTTATGAAAAACCTAAAACAAACAGAACAAAACCCAACACATCCCTCCCACCTCATTTCCTTAGATGCCTGCCTCTAAACATATTCATTGTGCCCACACAAGAGCAATCCCAGTTCTGCAACACCAGGCCTTATGCAAGCCCCTGAGCTGCCTCAGAGACCTGCAGGGTAATACCAGTTTGATCACAGTTATCTTATCAACACCAAACACTGAAATGCTTAGGATTTGTTCAAAATACTGAAGCTCAAATAGCTTTAAATAAAATAAAAGAAAGTGGAAAAATAGCTTTTCTATTTCATGAGAATTAACTTATCCTTGCTTCCTGATCTTTAAAAGTAACTCTAATCCTAAATCTGTTGGATTGGAGATGAGAGGTCTCCAGATGGTTGATTTTGTCTTGCAGGGACCTTCCAGCAGGAAGTGATTCCCTCTTTGTGCCTATAAGGCAATGTAAGTTTTTGTGGTTGATAGTATGGGGTTCATACACACACAGAACACAGGAATGGTGCTACTTGCAAGTTTACCACTAATTACAAAAGTTTCAACACAGATTTATAGATAGTTGCCAGGAGGCAAGGAAGACAGGGAGCACATACTCTGAACTGTCATGGGCAAGGGAGGAACTGAAGAGCTTTCCCACAGTGGCCTTAGGGCAAAATCACACCGTGAAAGCCACAGGTTAAATATCTGCAGGTTGTGGGGACTTTTGGGTGTGCAGTTTAAGGTTTATTTAAGGAAGACAGACTACTGTAACACAGAGGAGTCAAAAGCAAAACTAGCAACTATTTTGCACTAATCTCACGCCCAGCATGAAAACACAAGCACTTATTGGGCATTCTCTTCTTTGTCTCCTGCTTATAATTTAGTCCAAGAGGTAGGGAGGAATCTAGGAAAACCCTACATGTCCTGACTATTCAAGTCAGTGAAAGTTTTTATATTAATGAGTCTCCGTTTTCCCCATGGTACATCAGAATGTGATGGAAGCAGCTTACTTTTCCTATAACATTCTGGATGACACATTTGCACCATCAGAAAAAGATAATCTGAGCCCACACAAACCACTCAGGCTGTAACAGTGGGCAAGAGACAGAAGAAGTAGCTAAAGACGCTTTTTGGAGGTAGTGGGTACATAATTAAATACACTGTAAAAAGGAAAAAGCTTAAGCAGGAATAAAAAGAACGTGAGGCTCTCAAGGGGAGAGTACGTTCTCATGATGTATGATAAGGGAAAGAGATTTTAAGAATCAGTATTTAATTTTCTCTATTTTTAACAACACATAAAATCTTAGCGGGAAAAACAAGGGTCCAATTTCTATGTACAATTTTATGATGTTTGGTGGTTCCTTCCTAATGAAGGGTGAGGAAACACTTCAGATTTTAGTTTATGGCGCACAGAACCCTCAGGCTCCAAATGCTGAAAAGCTGTGCATGCAAAAACCTCAGAGAGATGTTCCACAGACAAGCAGAAATCTAAAAAATTAAAATATAAAGTAAATTTTTGCAAATATCTGTACTGCGTTCAAGGGAACTCCTCCAGCTCTGGAAGACAGCAAATTAAAGCAGTGCAAGTTGGAACTGAAGTGGTTTTGCTGCCCACTAGATGGCAAAATTCTCTCAATAATGACACACGTCATTAAACATTATGTGGACCCAAGAGCTCCTGGAGCTTTTGTATTTGTTACTGTTTTGCTGGGGTTATTCCAGCTGGTTGGCTTAAAAAAACTAAAATTAAAGAAAAAAAGAGCAGGAATGGCAAATTAACTCTTACTAACATCACCCTCCTTGTTCTCATTTGACAGAGAGCCCTGACAAGCACACTAGAGATCTAAGCAAGAAAAGGTCTTCAGTCATTTCTTTCTTTACTGAAAATTTGGATTAACTGTTCTGTGTTCAATATAATTGCCCTTGCAAGCTTAGTTCCTTAATGCAAAGAACCCAGAAGAGCAATATGGTACAAATTCCTGTAAAATTAAATTGAACTTTTTGGTTGGAGCCAACATCATGACAACCTTCACATAACCACTGGATGCTATCTGTATGGTGTCTGTCAGGATGCTCAGGAAGTCAGACTCCCTGGGTCTCCAGTTGGGATATTATACAGTACAAAATGGACCCAGAGGACCAAACAATTTTGATCAACAGAAGTGGTCTTAAGGCCCTGGGGACTTACATCAAGCTCTGTTTAACCTAATTTAAAAACCCCAAGGAAATCTGAGAGTCATGACTCCTCTAGTCTCTCAATGCTTTTAAAGTTCTGTTGTTGTACCAGTTATGCTCCAAGTCTCCAACATAATTTTTAATTTTTGCCTTGGTGTTTCCAATAAAATCTGTTTTTTAAAATACTTCTCTAAAAATTTTTAACATTTCCCTCTGCTCCCAAGGCTGAAATTTCATCGTGCCCTCCAAAATTTCCATTTTAGAGATAATTAACTTCTGACTATTATTACCTCAAACACAGCACATCTCAGAGTTTTACATGTTTTGAGTCTCTTAACAGTTGAATATGCATAGAATTTCTGCTGTATTTTGCCCACAATTTGTGTGTGCTGTTTCTTCTGTGAGCAGATTTTTAAACAACCAAAAAACCCTCAACCCAAATTTCGGGGCTTTTTTAGATTTGATTTTGTTTAGAAGTGTTGGGAGGGGGTAGTTGGTACTTTTTTTTTTTTTTTTTTTGGTGGTTTTATGTTGGGGTTTTTTTTTCAATGAAATCAAGATAAAACCAACAACAGTACAAAAAATCTGGCTGGTAAGGAAAATATTAACTAAATACTGTGGTAACAAACGTGACAGCTTCTGGGCAGCTGAATCTAAGTCTAACATCCATTCTTTAGGTAAAACAGGTAGGATTCAGTTCACCACATAAACATACTCAACAACACAGAATTATCCATCTGATATGAGTAGTGTATGCTTCCTTTTCAGCCTGCAGTGAGAAAAACAGACTTCTAGAGTACTAGTCATGGGATTTATTGAGTTGTCTACCTTAGGACTTCTACAACTAGGTTAGATTAATCCCTCCCAAGTCAAGGTTCTTGCCAAGCACGCTGGGAATCACCAGCAAGATTTCCAGCGACCTCCTTTCTGCACAGCACAGAAATATGGTACCAGGGCTATTTAAAATATTCCTTTTTAAAGTGACTGCATTAACCTCCAGTGCAATTAATCTCTTTCCCAACTCCCATAGGAAAATTTACAGCTGACTATAAAAGCTTCAATATTTCTTACTCTTGTCAAGGAATGATGAGTGATTTGGCTAATATAAACTCATCAATATAATAGCTCCATTAAGGCAGAATGAGCCACAGGCCTCTGCTGAGCCCACAACAGAATTTGCAGTGAAAGTTTGATTCAAGGGTTTGTATTAAAATATTGCCTTGTTTATGGTATCTTGAGATAACAACAGCAGGATTAAAAGGTTTTCATACATTATCCCTAAAGATGCAATAAAGCAGAGTGAGAAAGCAGGGAAAGGCTAAAGGGAATGTGATAAGCCATTAAAATGACAAACAAGTTATAAAATCTGAGAGAAACAGCAATTTAGAAGGGCCCCAGGAATCATGCAGAAAGTGACAAATCTTAACCACCCAAAGTATAAATGCAAAGTAATTTCTTGAGGGGTATCCTTTAGATGGCAAAGCACTTAAAAGAATTTAGGGACTTCTTGGGCTTGTGCTACTCCAAACAGGGCTAAAACAAGTCCCTTGAACTACTGCAGGCCACTGAGCAAACTGTTTACAAACACAGCAACTAATTCCATCTACTGCCTCCTAGCCTTCTGGGATCATGGTACAATAAAGAACGCAGCAGTTTCTAGGAGGTGGAAATAATCCACCCAATTGCTTAAAACACACTGCAAAGCCAGAGGATGGCCCTTATGCCTTGTTATGTTATCACATATGTATTTTAACGTAATATTGTGTGAGATATTTATTAAGTTTTGAAGAGGGAGCCCACAAGTTCTTCCCTACTTTGCCAGCTCCAAGGCATTCCACTGTCACACTCAAGATGTGAACAGGTACAGACTTGAATTGCACGTTCTTCTGAGGAAAACACAGGCTTGTGGCTGAAAAATAAGACTAGTTTTCTCCAAAATTAGGGGTGGGTTTAAAAAAAAAAATTATCATTATAATAGATGCTTAAATACTTCATATAACACCCATGTTCCCCAGAGAAGGGCCTAGTTTCAGTATGCAGTACTGAGTTCTAAGAACAGCAGATGCACATGACAAGATTATCTGGGTAACACATGGAAAAATCTAAACATAACAAGGAAAAAATGTGACCTGAGATAAGGCCTCACATAGCTGAAAAAAAATATAACATAAGCAGAGAAAAGTATGGAGGGAAAATTGAGATGTGTTTAGTGATGAAAAACTGGAACCAAGCCAGACTTTTCAAATTCCCTTAATGTTTGCCCTCAGTACTCCTATTTTTTCCTTTTCACATTCTTTAATTTTCAGCTCTGTACTATTTAGAAGACACTATATTATCATAAAGGATCAGTAAAATGGTGCCTGTCATTCAGAAAGTTAAGTTTTGCATGTTCCTGATCTTTTTTCACTAAGTATCTTCAGAGGTAACAAAAAACTCAAGTGCAAAGCCTTTCACCCTTTACAGTGACATCCCTAACAAGAAAAATGCTTTATCATTTGCCTGAGCCACATCAGTAATACATCTTAAAATATTAAACACTCTCATAAAAGTAAAGGAGAAGGCACATTCTTAATGGCTGTTGGTACGTTTTTACATTGTGTTAGGTAATCCACAATTAATTCTGACTTGTCCTTTGCTATAACTGCCAAGTTATAGGAGTGTTTTCACACATAAATCTGAGAAAATGTGTTTGATTACCTTGGTGCAATATGACAGATAAGCACTACATTAAAGCAATAAGGAACGTGAAATGATAGGTGTGTCTCAATTGTTACCTTGATTTTTTTTTCTGAATGAACATTTCCAGTTGGCCAGAAATTAAAAGTTGTTTAATTACCAGTTTGTTTGGTTTTTTTTAAAATTTTTGTGACTCAGGTTGTCCACTACTATCACCGTTACGAGAGACAAAATTTAAAAGGAACACACACAAAGTGGACCCTTTAAATTTTTCAACTTCTGCTACAAATACAATGCCTTGAGACAAATTGGACCTCATAACACAGATCAGCATTACATACTTTTATGCAAAAAACATTGCTTAAAACACACTGCAAAGCCAGAGGATGGCCCTTATGCCTTGTTATGTAATCACATATGGCACTATTCAAAAGCCAAACTTCTCTATATCTGGACAAAAAATTGAACTAACATTACAACATACCAAACTAGGTTTCCCTAGAACAATGTTTCCTATTTTTCCTGGACAAAACAAATTAGATTTTTTCACTAACGTGAGACAGGAAAAACAGGGGAAGGAATAATCAATCAGCAACAGGAAAATACTAGTATATCATGATGAAATCTTCCTAGAAGTGCATGATTTGTAAAATAGAAGTCTGAATGCAAATTGGTTTTGTAGATGTGAAACACTGGTTTTGTAGATGTGAAACACTGCAATGGACCATTAAAGGTGAGAGGAGATAAGCAAGCATGAAGAAGAAAAATGAAGATAGATGAAAAACTTAGAATGCACAATCGTTTTCCCTTAGTAGTTTCGACCTTTTTTCTTCTCTTTAATTTACTAGAATTGGACAGAAGACACTGGAAAGATAACATCATTATTTAGCAGAAGTACATTACAAACATCACTTGACTGGCTTTGTGGTAGTCTCAAATACTTTCCTTGCAAAAAAAAAAATCACATAAAAGTTGCACTGTATTTGTTTCATTCTGCCACATGCCAAGCAGATGAAGGAAATTAATGCTGAGACACAAACATTCAGCCACTACTTTTCCCAGGCTTGTTCCCTCTTGGAGGCTGAGCTCAGCACATGATTCCTTTCAGCATTCTTCCATGGCCACAAGCCACACCCAATGGCCATGATTCTTCTGCACTTTGAAAAGCTCTATTTGATGAGACACTTTCACTCTTAAGGAGGAACACAATTTTCTGGATTTGTGTATAATAAAATCTCAGCCAAAACCCCAGCAGAATCCCAGACGGGTGTGAGGTTTCACCCCAGCACTAACAAGTGCCATGTGCAAAGACAAAAACCCAGCACCAGCCCCACCACGCACTGAGGGGTTTCTGCCATGCCATGAGAGCAGAGCACTCACCACTGGATGATCTCAGTGATTTGGGCCTCCCAGTGAGCCACAGACTCCTTCTTATCAGCCAGGTCTCTCATCTCTTCCTCCAGCTGCCGATTATTCATACTCAGCCTCTCAAACATGGCGGTGAGCTGCAGGAGGATTTAAACAATGTGTTAGAATTGTAAAATGCTGTGCCTCCATCTCTGTGCAGACCCAAAACCACATGTTCCCCTCTCCCACACCTTGCATCTGCTTTAGAAATTGGTACTGGCCATCACAATAAACACCATGTAATGATAAAAGCCAGAATGTCTCCTTATGTATAACCTTAGGTGTACTGAAAAGCCACTTTTAAAGACTTGAACTACATTTTTCCTCTATCAATTTAATTTCTGAGAATTAGTCTCCTAATACCTCTAAAACTCTTAGAAGATTTCTCCTTTGCACCATATAGGTGTGGAATGTTCTGTATAGAAAAATCTACACTAGAAGAGCAAAGCAAAGGCATAAAATTTGTTATGGCTCAGATAAGACTGCTGAATCTCTCCCTTGTTTAGTAACCATGGAGAGAGAGAGACTGAACAGATACAGGCATGAGACAGTCCTGAGATTCTCCAGGTGTCTCACACTCCCTTATTTTTCATTTGACTTACTTGTAGACAGGGAAATTGAAATTAAATGCACATCTCTAAGTACAATATGCTATACCTAGCAATTAACCTCTCTCATTCAAATTGCTGCCATTCATACAGGCACATTCTGCAAGACAAAAGCCACAGCTAAACCAAGCTGGAATTGGGAACTAAACCTTCATTATGTTAAGTAATTATTCAGAAAGTCAAATTGGAATCAGAGACCAGATGGACTTTATAGGAAGGCCTGCTTAGGAGAATGAATTCTCAGGTGAAAGCTTCTTTTAGTACTGAAATATATTAACAATTCAAAATTATAAAAGAACAGCCAATTTAAAATCTATTTTGCTATTTTACTCCAAATATGAATAACTCCACACCCTACTTATCATTTAAATGGGCTTATAATTTAAATATGCCTACTTATTATATGTCATTTAACAAGAAAAATACAGAGGTAGTGGGGGAAGAGAGAGAGAGAGAGAGAGCAGATAAACTATCAAAGTGACTGGGCTCTATCTTAGTTTTCTTGGACTAAGCCTACCTATAGGCATATGTATTGTCTGTCTTATACTGGTATGAAAATACACTGTAATTTGAGCACAGACATGCAAACATGCTTACTTTGAAGAACATTGTACTTTCATCATATTTTTAGAAAATCTAATGCATTACAAAAGGAATAGACAAGTTTAGCAAGACTTGGATAATGCACAATGAACGTGCATAACCTGTCAAAATGAACAATAAAGAGACAATCCAAATGCATGAATCATAATTATTTCTTCCTCAACACACTTCAGTTAATATGCCTTACCATTTGCATTTTTTTAGTATCTCAAAGTAACACTTAATCTCAAAGGGTAGGAGGGGCCCTGGTATTTCAAGCGATTCACATGCAAATGCACTCTAAGTAATCACATCATTAACTATGTGTTTTTATATTTGGGTCATACAATGAAATAATCCTTTTTGCTGGCTTACAGTGCTGTCTAGAATTAATCTTACCAAAATGTAAGACTATCTAATTCCATTCCCACCCATAAATACTCATATATGCACATACATATGTATATATGCACATGGCTTCTCAAGTTCAGATGCATGTAGCTACTCTATTCAAATCAAACATTAATCACCAGTTTTTTGTGTAACATCCATTTCTGCTTTTATTTAAGAGTTAGTAATAACCAATGCACCTCCACATAGTCCAATTTGTACATAGCATACAATAGTTGTAAATTCAGGGCTCAACTAATCAGCACTTACCTTATCAAGTTCATTTGTAAGTTTTTTGTTTTCCTCTGTCAGCAGAATTTTTTCTCGTTCATACTTTTGTTTGAACTCTGTTTCAAATTCCTCTCTTTCACTTTGGCTAAGAAATAAAGTGAAGCAGAATTAGAAAGTTTTCTATTCTAACTCATCCTGTTATTAATTTAAACACAAAGAGATCAATGCACACACGTTGAAGGGAAGTACCACATTGATGATAGCACAACCTATTAAAATGAAGCATTTTAATACACCATCATCTTAGGACTGTAAGCCAGCCTGTTGAATTTTATAGTACAGAATCCTTCAGTACAGAATTAACAGAGGTCCACCAAGCCAATGTTCATCAACCCACTTATACAAATTTTATTCTTCAGATGTATCCTTTAAACAATGAGCAGCTGTAATTCAGCAGACCAAAGCATGTGTAAAATGCTCAGGGCACATTCTCAGCTCACATGAGCATTATTGTAACACACACATTTCTATAATTTCAAGTTTTGCACAGAATGACAGGCACAAATGACCACACATGAAACCAGAGTATACAGAAGCTAAATTAGAGCACTTGGGGCTGGGTCTCTGATGAGCAAATCTTATATGGGCTAGTCTTTGGGCAACTTAGAACAGCCCAGAAGTCATATCTGAACAGTTAATTCAGGTATCACATACTCACTATGAGCAAATGTGGATGGATAACTTACACGTTCCTAATATCACCAGATTCTACAGCAAGTTTGGACCATTCTTTCTGAGAAAGTCTCACGGTAGCTGTTTCCCCCAAACCTTCCCTTCTCCCATGGATGTCATTCAGTAGATGAGAACCCCTGGCTGATTCTGCTTAATATCAGCTTTGATCTTGCACACTGAATGGGAGATTCTGAAAACAAATGAAGCTGCAGGCTCTCTGTTTGCCAAGAAACCCATGGAATTTCCTTCAAGTGGTTCCCAGCAATGTTTTAGATGTGTAACTCCCACCTTGTATCTACTGTTTTCAGATTCACTAGCATCTCGTATCACCTTTTTACCAATTATTCAGGTCACTGGCACAAAGTTCATCAGTAGGTTGATAGAACTATACTATAAATGCAGAATATAGACAACATCCACTCAGCAAATACCACTGTCCAGTCTGAAAAGACTTGAAAAAGTGCCCAGTATGAAAGGTTAACTCCGTAAAAATAAAATACAGGGGAAACCTTGTCTTGAGCACAGTAATTTTTTTTCTAGATACTGATCAGAATTTTACACAATGCAAACATAAATTACATTTTTGCTTCTTTTTCAGAGATGCAGAACTACTACAGCTTTGTACCTAATTGAGAGAACACCCTCCAAAGATGAGAAATGTCAGTGATTACAGTGAATCCAGTTAAGAGTAATGCTGGTTTGAATTTCCTGCTCCTAATTTGAAATTCATTTAGTGCTTCAACCAGCCTTTGAAATCTAGTACAACATGTTAGACTTATGGTGAAATTCTATGTTAGCAGGCATCCTTTGAAACATAACACTTCACCCTAGTAAAGTTACATACTATCTCAAGTTCAAGTTTGAAATTCACCACCACTCCTTTTCTATATCAACAGATCCCATGCATATGATGAGCAGTGTAGGGAAAAGGCAGGAAGAGATTAAAGCATTGGCTGTCATAGGAATTAGTAACAGGTCCTGCTTCTGTTTTCAAGGCGTAGATTCAAATTTTGCAGACAGAAGACCTAACTAACTTTTAATGAATTTCTTTTACGCAGCTTTCATGGGTTTGCTTAGGAATTTTTTTCTGTATTTGTCTTAAATGTATCCTTTCAAGGCTTTAGGGCTCAAGGCAGTCATCAATGGTGGTGGATTAAGGATGCTATGGATTAGTGAAAGAGCCCAGTATATTTGTAATTTTCTATATTTTACATTCTTAATTCAGCTGGTGATTGTCATGACCCCAGTAAGTCAGATTGCTACAGTATAATACAGAAATGAAGATAAATTTGAAATAGGGGAGAATGTGGGTATAATCCATCACACCCAAACAGCAACTCAGCAAACAACAGAGCTGTGACAGACTCCATAGGTGTACCTTGGACAGGCAGCAAGATCAAAATAATGCTTTTGCTTTGAAGCCTGGCATCCTCCTCTCCCATCAAACTTCTCTCCTCTAACACTTAGCTATGTGTCTCCTCTTCAAGTTAAGAAAATATACACAACCCAGCTTTCTTTTTATCAGTAAAACTGCAGCAAACCACATGCAAGCCATGTGAAATACTGCTTTATGGTATCACTTTGTCACTCCAGCTCTTTATTGTATCTGTACAAAGTAGCCAAATATCTTATCTTACTGCTTTGAAAGAAAAATAGACCTGAAACAAACACCAGCCCCCAAGCTTCTTTATACCACACAACTCAAAATCAGTAAATGCTGTTCTATAAAGCTCTCTACTTTATAAATCCATCATGAAATGACAGCCCTAAAATAAGTTTCTACAAATGTGATTTATTTTACAGAGTTTCTTGCATCTTCTTCTGAAATACTTCCTAATGACAATTCTAAGAAATGGAATCTTGTGCTACACAGATCACTGGCCTGATACTGTGTTCCTCTGCTTCCAACTCTAATAGCATGCAGTTTATGAGACTTCAGCAGAGCACAAGCATTTTGAACAGGAAGGTAATCTCTCCCTTGAAGACTTATGCTTTCGAAACAGCAAAAGTTAGAAAGTTTAAAATTGAAGGAAACAAAGAAAAATATCTATTTAGAAAATGAAAACCAGAAACCACCAATGTGCAGGTTACACAAAAATCTACATACAGATTTTGTCAAAGCACTTACTGATCCTTACTTAGAATAACCTATGTAATTCACTCATCTTACACAGTAATACAACCACATCTTCTTACCAAGATCTTTTTTAATATGCAATGAAGATTATTTTTAGACTACTAAAATATTTTTGCCAAACTGTACAAGCACACTTCAACTCCACACCCACTCCAAGTCTATTGTTGAAATAATTCCACTTATTTCAGCACAAAGCCTCCAGGTGCTTCCTTTTCAGTGCTTACATTCAACACCTCTCTACTGGAAGACTCACAAAAAGCTTTTCATGCCAGACTACAAAAGCTAAAAATAATATGGATAAGCAGAAACAGAAAATCTATGTTCTTTTAAGGAAAATTACCAAATATTGAGCATCAACAGCAATTTCTGCATTCCTAATGCTTAAGCTTCCCTTCAAAATTACAGCAGTCAAACCACAGCATAACTTGAACAGTGGACTTCTGCCTTTCTGTGGAGTCCTAATGCTTGCACGAGATTTTGCAATTTGTTTAACACAAGACAGGTAAGATCAGGCCTTCACCAATCACTAATCATGTGCTTGGACATCTTACTCAATACGATGCTGCAGCCCTTGCCATGAGGAGCCAAGCCAGTTACACGACACAATTCTGCTCAGGCTTTAAAATGTTCTCTTACACAAACACTTGAAACACATACAGGAACACATGGTTATGACAGCACCCACTGTAGATTTGTACCCAGTTCTTTATTATTTATAGAGAGAGACCAGACTGAAAGAGAATTTATGAACGAGCTCGAATGGACATCTAGTTAGAATGCCTGCAGGTGTGCAACATTAGAACTGGGGAAGAAGGAGGTTTTGGTCTGGTTGCTGCTTGGAGGTACAATCCTTACAAACAGTTTATCCTGCAGAAAGAAGTATTTGTTATTCTTTATTGCATGTTCCTCCTTGGGAAACACTGCTGGACTTTTTAAAGAGTGCCATCCCATCACCTTTATATTTTACAAGACAGTAACTTTTTGTGCCTTTGTAACTCATTGGTCAGCAAGACCACTAAGTTGTGTCACAATTAAAAAAAATGCTGTTGAGGCAAGTTTTAGCTCTCCACCTAGAACAAAGCAGCAAACTCCTGTGCTGTTAGTAGGTGCAGCCTATTGAATAGCTGCATGCTAGTTCATGCACTGTATTCTAGGCTGTATGATCTATGATCCCTGCTGAAAACCATTTACCAGAGATTCAGTGTTTCCACCTTTATTTGCATAAACTTTTTAGGAAATAATTGTATTTAATTTACTACTTATATTTAAAGGTCTTGCTACAGTTTGGCTAAACTCTCAGCAAGGAGTTCTCCATGGTTTCTCTCATCTGCCATTTTGCTATAGCAGCAAAAAGACTTGTCTATATTAGCATCTATGAAGCATTCTGAATTTTTTATGAATGAACATGAGCATGTTCACTTTATAACTTATTCCCACTACTACACTATCCAACCAAAAAACTTGGTTTTATTGATGAATGCCTCAAGGAGCAATCTCAAGGCCAGTTATAAGCTCCACCATGCGGGAGAGAAAAAAGCAGGTCTGACAAATTACCATGCCAGAAGAGATAAAGTAGCTTACGCCCACAGTAGTCTGCTGACTGATGTTAACACTGGATGGAACCCAGCATGGATTAGCCTCAGCTCACATTAAGTGACTGTTCCTGTGCTGGCAGAAATGTAAACAATACTTGATCTCTAACACAATAGTTTTGCATGAAAAGATGAAAATACCAAATAAAAGAAAAATGTCAAAAAACTGTTTTAAAGCGCAACATAAGCTTCAGGGGTGAACTTAACATGAGCTGCAAGTCTGTAACTCAAGTTACATACCTTGGAATGGTCAGCCACTAAAACAGTTCTGGTGCAAAATTACTGTCTCAGTACAAGGATGTGGAGCTTTTTGTTCTGTTCTCTTTTTAAAGGTGACTGTTTTCCACCCTGGCATCAGCTCAGCCAAAATGCAACAGTCTGCATTACACTTAAAGAAGTGACAGTGTGTTTGGTGCAATAGTATGAGACTTCAAAGGGTTAAAAAAAGGTAAATTTCAAACAATACTCACTTTTCTCTTCTGGTTTTCTCTAACTTGTCCTTCAAAACCATGATCTCCTTCTTGAGGGCAAGCTGCTGGCTCTCTGCATCCCGCAGTTCTTTCTTCAGACTTTTTATTTCATTAGCGTGCATCATTTCACGTTTAGATAGTTCCTCTTCATAGAAAACACTCTTCTTTTCCAGGTCTGCCTTTAATTTAGTGATCTCTTGCTGGTGTTCTATACTGCTTACCCCAGGTGAGCGACCAATCTGTTTTTGCTAAAATAAACAGCCCCAAATTAACACTCAAGAATGCTGAGTAACAGCTCAGTAACAGCTGAGCTTAATAACAACTCAATATTCCAAAGTCTTTGTTTAGAAATATCCCATTAGAGCCTTGAGTTAAACACATCTATCTCAATTTTTCTCAAAATTTGTTAAGAGCATAAATCTGAATGACACTCTATTATTTTGTTACTTAAGTGCAGTAATAGTTTTCAAGACACTGAAAATTTGATCATCACTTTAAATGCCTCTGGTCACATTCTGACTCCCCTTAAATGCAGTCAAAAAGTGACCACAGAATTAAAGACTTTGATCCTTCCATTCACAGTTGACAGCAACAAGTTCAAGTGACTTTCAGAAATGCAGAATACAGACTAGGATATACAATTAACATATTCTGAAGGACAAATAATTTCTGGAAAAGCTATACTAACACAAGCAGAGGCTTAACTGAAGGCTAAAGTCTAGCTACAGAAACCATATGGATTGTATCAGTCAGGAGGGAAACCTGACCTATTTTACTTAAACTGCCCATTTCTATCATAGTGGATTAATAGGAAAAACAAGCTTTAAACAATAAGAGTAATTACTTCACTTTTTGTAGTTTCATAGCTCTCTTAGTGAGGTCTTCTGGCATTTCAATAGTCTTTACACACTGCTTCAGGATATATACACATTTGCACCAAATGCTGCACTCACTAAACTCAATGTCCTGCCATAACATAGAGGAGGAGCAAGATCAGGTTCAAAATGAGATAGTGGCATGACAAGCACTGAAATCCAAGTATGGAAATAACTTTTTAATGTCAACATATGGACAACTTGGTTTGGAAGTTCTTCTGGTTTTTAAAATATGTAATTAAAGGTATTCTAAGGAAAGGAAATTAATAAAAACACTGTTTTGAGAAAGTGCAGGTAACAGGAAAATCTACTTCCTTATGGTGACTGTCACACCTTCTGGAGGATTTGAAGGTATTTTATTAACTATACCTCCATTCTTACCACGAGATGTTAAAAACTTTTCACTCACCCTAAATTTGGCATGGCTTTGGGTAATTTTCTTTTGCTGATGTATGAACAGGCTTTAAGAGCTAAATGTCATTGTAGAATATTCCAATGAGCTGAATTTGTACCATGACAAATTCTGTGAGAAAGCTGGGCCTTGCTGTTTGTGTCAGCAAAAAACTGCAAACCACCCCCACATATCCGAGCCAGAGATGTGCTGCTACTGCACTGTTTTCTCTAACTCATCAAAACAACCATCTGTTTTGATCTCAGAGTAAAATCCTGCCCTTAGGATGCAGAACGATAAACTGGAGAAGGAAGATGCCATCCTAACAGGAGATGCTTTGGAGAAAGATTTCTTTTAAAAACCCAAGCATAGGAATTTTCTTTCACGCACGGGCAGTAAACTACGGAACTTGTTTGTAACTGCCCAACATCCTGAATTCTTCACACATACAGGGTAATGGAGCACAGAAAACGTTTAGGCTTTGCAACATCCTCTATTAGGTACATAAAATGTTTTAGTGGAATTGCACCTCTTTTACCACAAAGAAAAGATACTACTGCAATCCTAAGAGAGATGGTGCAGTAGAAGAGAAAGCCGAATGATACTGAATAATGGCTTAGAGAACTAGAGAGATACAGCAAACAGAGAATACACTTTTAATTGATGTAAGCACATATTCCAAATAGATGTTTTCATACATGCCTATTTCAAATGGACAAATGGTGCAACTGAGACATAATGCATCTCCTAGCACATTGACAGCTGCTGCTTAATGCACCCCTCTTGGCTAACAGGGCATGCTGCTGACTAATACTGAGTCTGATTTTATGGGAAATCTGAATACATGACACCCACAGGATCCCCGCTGTCCTCACACTTCACTGACAAGTTTGCAGAACCCTAACAGGTCAGTGCTGCAGCACTTGGCTGGACAGAAGGCACAGTACTGCCTTCTTCCCAACAGGCTCTGCTTCATCCATGGTCTCTCTGACCTTATCCTTTACTACAGCCTCCACTCCTTTCCTGAGGAAGCCGCACCCAGTCCTCTGCACCTCCCCGGATGATCTGAACGAAAGTAACAGTGGCACACTGAGCTGTCTGTAATGAGGGGGTTCACATTTTGGCCAGCAGCTCTCCTCTTACCTAAGTTCCTTCAGAACTCCCTCAGGTGACTTCATGTCTGACTCACCTGCCAGCTCTCCTGCTTTCTGCAATCATCCCAGCTCACCTGCTCAGCCTGCTGCAAAGAAGACACCATGCAGCAGTCTCCCCTCCTTCAGCAGTGAAGTCTGACACACCAAGGACTTGTGGAGCATTTTTTGCCACAGCTCTATTAGCTCAGATTGCCTTTTCCTTCCTAAATTCTCTTTATTTAGCTCTCAACATCCCATTTACACTTAACCTTCCATCATTTATCATCTTTTCTATTCTCCTAATTGGGAGAAACCCTCCTTTTTTCTTTAAATACTTACTTTGTGTAGGAGAGCTCCCTGAATTTAACTAAGCAGCCATGCAGAGCTTTTACTGAATGGACAGTGCAGTATCACAACAACCACATGTGATCCCAAGTGTGCTTACAGAATTGTAAAATATTACCAAGACAGCTAAAATTCCCTTTTCTTCTTCTGACAAACTTGCCCTGCTGTTATAAATCAGCGTATCATTTATTTTCAACAGATCTCCTGTAAATTCTTCTCTCCTCTTAAACTGTCACACAAACTCTTTGCTGATGGGGAAGATTCATGGAAGCAGAAGAAACACATGTTAATTTTCAGATAACAATCTGAATTCACAGCAGTAGAAACCTTATTAATCCAAACTTCATACTGAATGGATTTCTTTATTTTCTTTTAGCAAAGGAAGGCCAAATAGAAGAACGTTTGCAAAAAAACACCGAATTTTCTGTGCCATAACTTAACGTTGATGAACATCCCAGAGTACTCTAGTGAAAAAAGACTTGGTTGTTCATTTAAATTAAGACCAGATTAGGACTAATCTCACATTTTTCCCAAAAAGTTTAGAATTACCCTACTGCATGAAACATTTAGAAAAGGATTTTGCTGTAAATGAGCAGCAATCCTCATAAGTAAATTAAAAACTTTCTATTCAATTTTTGAGAAAGCCTAACTTCTCTAGAGCACTGCATAAAAAGCTAAATCACAGAATGAAATAACAGTTAACATTCTCGGCTGCCTTAAATTTCTTCTTTTAAAATCACATGCATATGTAAGCAATCTCATCAATATAAACAAAGCCTTCATGCTCAACGCTGTTCTTGGGAAAAAATGCCTCATCTTCTGGCTGAGAGGCAGAATGTGCTAAAACTGTTCCTTTATGGTTACATCAGTTGACATCTATCGTGCAGGAAACACGAGAAACAACACAGCAGACAGAACACCTATACAGAAATCTGCCTAGATTTCAGGTTCATCTTCAAACATTCAACTATCCTATGCTAAGAAAAAAAGAAAAAAAAGGCTTTTAACAGGCAAAGTTAAACAAAATATTAATGGAAGCAATGTGGTAAGACATGGTTGATTATTAAGAAGTAGCACATCAGGCAAATATTCATTTTTCTGGGCAATAATGCAATGCATGCCTACGTTAACATTCAGCACCAACTGAAGTGATAGACTGACAAAACCCTTTTGTCCTACATCTGAAAGCAATCAAACAGATCCAAGTCCTAGTTGACTAGTAAGTTTGCAGGTGTTAATATCAAAACAGACTAACCTTTAGCCCTTCTACTTCACTTTCCAACTGTTTAGAGTACTGTTCACTCCTCTCTCGCAATTTCCTGTCTTTGGATGCCTCAGCAGCTGCAGCTTCAGCTTGGACTTCCAGCTACAAAAGTACATACGTTTTTAATAGATAGGATTCTGTTGGTTTTTGTTTTTTCTTTTTTCAAAATCTACTGATGGTTTTCAATATAAGAGAGAAATCTTCAGCACCAAACTGAACACTTCAAAGTCTTAGAAAACAAAATTGGTACTGTTTGAAACAACAGACAAAAGGTAAAAGATTCACAAATTAAAAAAAAATACTCAGAAAACCTTACATATAACTTATTTCATAAAGTCTAAACAGTCTTCTCACCACTTACTTCTTTTTTAAGTCTCTCTGTTCTGCGTAACTCTTGCCTTAAACTTTCTACTTTTTGCATCACCACTTCCATTTCTTCCTCCTTATCTCGGAGCTGGCGGGCAAGCTTTTGTTTTTGAGAGTGCAAGTCTGTCAGCCGCTCGTTCATCTCTGAGAATTCCTGCATTGCCAATTTCCGCTGGCTGTGTGCATCTTTCAGCTCTTTGGCTTGGGATTTTAATCTGTCACTAGACTCTGCCAGTTCCTACAGTTTAAAAAAAGAATTAAGTAATAAACCTAGAAAGCTACAAGGCCAATTCTGTCTTTGGATGCGCATCTAACACCTTCTCCAGAGTGAATAGAAACTACATATGCTTTTTTATTTCATGAATGCTTCTACAATACAGATTGCATGCCTCTATAAATAAGGAAAGAGGCATGTTTTACACTACCAGAGTTAATAAAGCTCCATAAATGTAAACCAAGTAGGAATCTACTCCATTATGACAGGTAAACACAATGGTTTTCAAGCACTTGCATTACAATATAAAAATAACTTGCTTTATTAATGCAAAAATGTCATTAGCATTGGTTTTTAAAAATTACTTAAATAAATCACAAGAATCTCAAGTGCCACATGATTAAAAATGAATGGAAAACCCTGCTCTATGAAAATTTTTACTCAAGAAGCTTTAAAAAACTGGTCTGCAATGGCAAGTATGATTTCCATACACTGTATCTAAACAGCAAATATCAGAGAAGGTTTCAGGTAACAAAACACTGCAGTGAATAAAAGCAATATATAATAACTATTCTTTTCAAAGAACCAGCATGAAATAACACTGCTAGTGATAACTCCACACCACAATACCTTCACAAAGCTTGCTGTGCCCTAGATTTGTGCCACCACCCTACCAATGAGGGACCACAACAGTTTAAGTAGTTCAATAATGTTCAGTCAAACCAGAGCAGAAAAAAGAAGCATGGAAAAGCACATTTCAGGATAAATAAAACACCAACAGGAAGAATTCATATTTGGCACTTCTGACATCCATGTAAATCCAAAAATTTCTTTAAGGTTCTTAAACAAGTGCTAATATCTATGAGCTGGTTTAGAAGAGAGATGGTCTTTCTGGGACAAACTGGCAGCTTTCAAAATTTTAGGAGCCTTAAGGGTCAGAAGAAATATTGTTAAACACAGCTGGCACATCAACTTGAGTGTGGACTCTAAAATATTGGGTCAATATAATTACAATGAATAGCAGTTTTTTCGTATTTCACACCTGATTACAGGTTGATTTAGTAATGAATACAAAAAAGAGCCATGGAAGACATTATGTTATAAATAAGAAAATGAGGGATCAGGGAGATAGAGAACGAGAAACAAAATCCAGTATTCTTTAACTGCAGTTATCTCAAATTACTTTTCACTTTTCATACTTGGGCAATTTTTCACATCTCCCTTCTGGAAACACTTCTGTGACACAGCCTTAATACTATAATCTTCACATTTTTTCAGTGGTAGATTCTCACCCATATTTCAGATTAAATTGTCTGGAATTGTTCTTCTCTGCTCTGTTTTCTAACCCCGATCATTATCACCTAAATGTGAAGCTATAAAACCTTTTTTTGCAGCCACCATGCAATTTGGATTATGGAGTTGTTCACTATCTGGAAGCAATCACTTAGGGAGCACCCAGCAGTCATACAGACAACGTGCTAAATAATGTCCTTTTCTTCAAAAAAAAAAAGGCAGAAAGCTAAGTAGGTCATGCTACACACTTGTTATCTGCTCATTAGTTTTACACTTGAAAGTTATTACAAGCAAAATGAACAAAAATAAAACAGTCTTGAGGGTTGAGAACAGTTGCTGACAAAATGATTTTACCTTATTAAGATCTTCTCTCTCTTGCTTCAGCGTTCTGACTTGCTTCTCAAAAGCCTTTATTTGTCTGGAAGCATCATCCAATTCCCGCCTTGCAGTGCTAGCCTCCTCGAGCTGCTGCTCCAGCTGACCAGATTCTAGAAAAAGCAACAGAACTCTAAATATTCTAAGGGAAAAATCGTAATTCTAGAATGGCACAGCCTAGCTGCTTGAAGGCCCTTCAATATTTTTTCCGGTTTCCATTTAATCACAAAATAAGGCAATTCTTATCTGGCTTAGAATAGGGAGCAGGTTGTTTCAGCTGCCATTATCTGTCCTTGAGGGAACAGAATGAAAGGTCACAGTTTGCTGGAATACAGCACAAAAATGATAACAACTTGTCTTCTCACATTATACCAACCATGCTCTATACATCATTCTGTAATGTATGCTTTAACACGACTTATACATTTGACTTTTATGTGCTGTGATGTAATATACAATACATCTTTTATTACACTGTAATTATAAACAGCCTCCCTCCTCCTCCCAATTTCCCCCCAAAAGAAACAGTAAAAATAATGGGTCACTCAAGAGTTGGCAAGTGTTCTCCTGTCAATACTCTTAAAATTAACTTCAGCTGATTTTACTTATTTCTAGTGTGAAAACCACTTGTTTTTATGTGATCTGCTTTATTACTACTATAAATAAAGGAGAACTATTGCAGCTAGTTTCTTACCAACAGTCAGTTACACAGTTATACTGTCACCAGTATATTTCTATGGCACAGTTAAATAATGTCATATAAAGACCCTCAAATTCTACACGAAAAACTGAAATTCATAAAATATGGCAACCGAAATTTTCTAGCCAGTGAGCAGGGGGTTTTTTTTGCCTCATATTCTTTACTCAAAAACAAGACTTGAAAGCAAGATATATAGGAAGCTAAGTTAATTCCAAGTTCTATGAAATCACTGGACATGCCTATTATTTCAGTTGTGGGCAGGTCTTCAGACCACTTGTATTTACCCAAAGAACAGGAACCCATCTATACTCTTAATAACAGCCTTTAACTATATTTTCATAAAGGTAACCCTAAGAGACTGGCTCTTGGAGAAATCAAATATAAAAACACATACATTTTTAAGAGGGTTAATTTCTGAAACACAAGAATTTTATAAGCAAATTAATACCATTAGCTTATAACCAGAAAAATATTCACTATTGTTTTAATTCATTGACTCTTGTTTAAAAATTTAAAAGAATGCACTTAAATAAGAGATGTAGCTCAAAGCCAGAAATTATTAACTGCCTCCCTTATGTAGTCTACTCTGAAGTCACTAGTGAAAAGAAAGTTTATACAGGGCTCTGCTGAGCCAAGATAAATCTCTCTTCTGTGCATGAACTACTTTGTTCCACAGCTCTGTTTTCTTCTTGCATTGCTGCCCTTTACATATTTGGCAATATTAAAGATTCCTCAAAGTTTTCTCCTATGTAACTTAGCGAACAAAAATTATAACTTTGACCTGAAAAATTGAAAGCATATGCTAGCTTGTCATTTCCTGGAAAACCAGATAGACAAGAAAAATGTATTTTTCTAAGCCCTCCCGGTGACACTCCCGAACTCAACACAATTTTGAGTTCATTCTTTATTACCTTTTTAAGCAGGTGTTTACACTTACAGCTTCAGAAAAGGCAGTAAAACAGGTTAAAGAATATCACAAAAAGCTAGGTGTGACATGTATTGTAAATGGTAATTTTCCATTTAATTATCCTAGCAGTAACTAACATTTTAGATAATATATGCAAACACTGTAATATATTATTACATTATATTTAGGTGCCCATGAGATGAGCCCAAAGCATAAAAAGTTCAGCTCTGCACCTGAACTGAACCTTCTTAAAGTTCATCAGATCTAGTAGAAAAATTAGATCTATTAAAGGCTATTCAGAAAACCTGGAACTAGCTCCCCTATATTTGGAAGCATCTAGACATGGCCATCACCTGGCTTGTTTCTGTATTCTGCCATTAATGTAGTTCCAAAATCTATCTAAAAACCCCCATAAAATCAAGTAAAATAGAACGTTCTCTTTTTATTTTATCAAATTTGCTTGTATTAGTTACAGCTTAAGGTACAAATGAGTGTTTTCTAGCAAATGGCAGGATACGACAAAGCATTCGAGTATAAACTGGCAAAGTTGTGTGGTGACTGGGGATAGGGCAACTCTACATCTTCCTCATTTTATCCCATTATTCACTTCCAAACAAAAGTCCAAAAGTACACACGTTCTGCCCAGGAATAAATACACGAATATGTATGTGGTGTAAAGCAGAAAATTACTTCAGGAAAAACCTTCTCAATATTGACCACCTTTACCAGACTTCGATTTCTTTTCAATTTGAAAAGGGATTGCAGACGTGTTGGGGAATGTTTCCATGCCTTTACTATTTTTTGTTTTCATTAGCAAAGGAAGTGAGTGATACTTTCAGCAGTTACCTAAGTTGCAGCTCAATAGTAAAGAATAAAATAGAATTTAAAGCTAATCCTGATGTTTTTCTGTGAATGACTAGTCTCATTCAGAAGCTGCTCTTGTAAATGCGGATTTTCAGTGGTCCCGAAGACTCAAAACCTGATCTAAGGATTGTTGCAGAGAAGGGGTTTTCTGATAATGTTGTCTTTACCCTCATTACAGCAGCAAGAGGAGGGATATTTGGCTGGAGCAAAATTTCACAAAACCCTTTTGTCCTGATATAGTGCCAACATGGCATCATTCAAACCAGAGTGATCCTCCCTGAGCTAGCTAAGCCATGTTCCTATCCAAAAATAATGCCTATGGTTCAATACAAAACTGCTGCATCACGCCAGAGCAGCTGTCCAACTGTGTATCTGTAACAGGCTTTTTTCAGACTACACAATTTTAACAGGCTGTAATCTGTGTGCTGCACTCTGCAGTTCACACATGGCTGTTCCTGCCCCATAAGGCAGCTGCAGAGTCTAAACACATCAACTCAAGTGTCTGCAAGTTAAGTTCAAGTTACTCTTTCTGCGGGTGTCGCTGCTGGCATTCCTGACACTTTTAGGAATTAAATGAAGTCTTGTCACAAATACAAACCAGAACAAATGTTCTTTGTAGTCTCCTCCAACCTTTCTTGCTGTTTCTTTTTCCCTTGCCTCAGGCAAGATATGGACATATAATAGAGATGTATCTACCACTACTTGTGACTGATCTTTCACACAAAATGCAGACATTTTCCTATTTCTATAAGAATAATTGGGTTTTTCTCCCTGTTTCTCTGGTTCCAGACCTGATACCTAACAGTTTCTTGTTACTTTTCCTAAATAAAAAAAATCTTGTCGTGCTTTCTTTCTTACTTTTTTTGGGATGTCTCTGCTCTCAAGTTCCTATTTTCAAGACAGCATTATGGAGATGGAGAACAGGAGTCCTATGCTATGAATCACCATGAGAGAAAATTCCCTTTAACTTAATTCAAAATATCAAATCAAGAATACTGAATATTAGCCTTAAGCAGGCTAAAAAGGTATTAGCCAAACAGACAGCAAATCAGTTCACTCATAACTATATTCAATATAGTGGTGCAATATAAGCCCTCCCTCTCAAAGTTGTTAAAACATGAATTGCCCAGAATCTGAAAAAGCAAGGCTGGAAAAAGACCTATCTTTCCCTAAACATCTCCAGTTGCCTCTGTAAAAGACATATACTGGGCTAAGTAGATCTCTGCTTTTTGACTAGTTAAAGAGTCCTGATGTAAGGCAGCATAACATTAATTTTAAAAAAACTATCTTTTTAACTGTGCAGATTTCAAAAATACTTTTCAAACGTAAAGTACTGAAGTACTCAACAGTGAAAACTTTAGTTTTCATAAAATCTTCCCCCTCTCATCTCCCTTTCCTCATAAGCTTCTATTGCCCACCTTGCACTGATTTATCTGACCATAACTTGACTAAATTCTCTCTAACAGCATTTTTCTTGTTTAATCAAGTTAATTAAAGTCATGAGAGAGTGCAGGGAATGCACTGATGGAGAAGGGGCCATGCAGCTGTAAGCAGGACTTATTTTGGTGGCAGTTTTCCTTGATCAATTCTACTGCCGGAAGTGCAGCCTCATAGCCCATTGTGTCCTCTCTCATACACCTCCTTGCCACGTGGAAAACTCAAATTGAGTTTGGAGAAAATGCTGAGGTACAGTGGAAGAGTGGGGGGTAAAATGAAAAGTACAAATAGACCGGAAAATCTTTTATAAAGCCAAGGAAAACTAGCATTACAATTGGAGAGGAAAAAATCCAACTTGACAAAATACATTTTCCTGTTACTGCTTTTACATTAGTATTTATAACATACCTGTTACCTGTTTCTTCAACCTTTCAATTTCTTCTTTCAAACTTTTAATTTCTAAATCTTTGCTTGCTGTTATTGGGCCATCCACTGTTGAATACTGCAGAGCCTGCACTGTCTGGGTGGACTCTAGAAAAAGATGGAAGAGAGAGGGATGAATAACACGTCTGACATCTGAGAAGATCAAAGAGGTAGTAGTGATAAATTAAGACATGCCAAAAGATCCTGCACTGGGCATTCTACAATTTGTAATTTCCAGCTATCAAGTGCCAATTTTTCAGTAATTGTCAGCTGGACATACTAAGTTCTTAGAAATTTTATGAATGAAATGTTTATGCCATAGTGGCCTAAGTACAGTGAGAACAAAGTTAGCATAAGAAGTTGCATATATGACGTATTTGAGGCATAAAGAGTAATAGAAATTTAATTTGTAAACAGAAATAATGAAAAGAATTATTTTCTGCCAGAAAGCATTCTAGGAGGTATATTTAATTTTTTTCCACAGTATGAACAGTGCCTTACAGAACTACAGGTTAATCTCAGTTTAAAAAGTGATGGAATGATTTTTTTAAATGACTATACCTTGCAGTTTTCTGCTAAGTTCAAGCTTTTCCTGTTCTAGACGTCTTATTCTCCTCTCATAAGCTTCTGTTGCTAAACTATCCTCCAAAGTTCTTTGAATGCTGGCGTCAAGATCCATGGAGGGTGGTCCAGCTGTCAGTCTTAGACAGCTGCGGTCTGAAAGCACACTGGGGGAAAAAAAATAAATAGCATTGGATCTTACAACAGCCTGGTTTAAAATAGTGCTATAAAAACATCAACCAATAAACAGTTTGTTTAAGTTGTTAATTACAATGCCATTTATTACAACATTAAGGAATACTTTGTTAGTATGTGCTCATTGGAAATTGAAATCATTTTTTCCAGCATGCTTGATCTTCTGAATGCTTTTTTTGTTACACAGAAGTGGATGAACTCCTGATTAAAAATCCTTATGGACAGTCTATCTTAGTCAGACAGCAAAAAGCAACAGCCTACACAGTAAGATTACAGTAACAGTTCTTTTGAGAATAGTTAATCAAGTATCACAAATGCTTTGAAGACAATAACCACTAAAAATGGTGTGAAATAATACCATAACAACTAGGGCCTGGACATGTCAGAAGTGCTGTGGCTACACATGAACACATGCTACTTATGCAAATAATCCTTTTGAAGTCCAGGACATCCTAGGACATAGTCACATTTCCAGCAGAAACATAGGCCTGGTTTTTCAATGGTTGTACACACTCTTTATTTAAATTTCCATAAACATGAAGCATACAAGGGACTTCCTTGTTTAGTTCAGCAATGAAAATGAGTGACACAAATTCTACATTAATACCAAATATCAATTAATCTTTACAAAATTTCTATTCAGACTTACAGAAGTGTCAAAGGGCTAGAAGTAAAACTGGTTTTAATGTCTAATAAACTAAGTTCTGCTGGATTCCACACATCTAGTCTTAACTTTGTCATGCGCAGTTAATTTTCTACATTCTATAATAACAACCTTTCTCATCAAAACTCCCCTGAGCACAGGGGCTGACCTCTACATGTATGTAAATTTTACCTGCAGAGAGCTCACTCTTTTGAACAGCATTTTAGATTATGGCAATTTCCTCAATAAACCATATTCTTTGATATCTGTTCAATATGTTTCAAAGAGAGAAAATCAGAATACTGTATAAGTAGACTACAGACAATTTTGGAGCTCTTAACTTACCAGCTACTTGTATATGTGAAACCCACAAATGGTAAATGATGGCCAGAAAATGCAGTGTGGGATGGTGGAGGCATTGTTTCCTAGAAAAATAATAGGACAGTTGAGTAAGCAGTATCCTACTGGACTTAAAAGAAACAGATTTTCCAGTTTAATCATATGAAAAGTGTTAGTGATACTATCATATGAACTATATTCACTGTCAGCCTTATCTACAGCCCAAATATGAAACAGCATCAGCTAAATCTATTTATAATAGCATTTAACATATATGAAAACAGACATAAAAATGCTTTTCTAATTAAATAGGCTTTTGTTGGAGGAAAGCAGAATACTACACATACGAGATGCCAATTTATTCCTTCTTTTTTCCAGGAAGCTCTTAGCACAAAGAGCAACACCTTTTATGCCCTGCTATACTCCTCTCTGCTATTCAGTCAACAGGGCTTCCTGCCTGTAGAATTACCAGCCCACTTTCGAGTGGGCCATCTCTATTTGGAGAGAAAATCAGCAGGCATTTACTAGAAAGAAGTAATACAACAGAGTGTTCTAATCCCATTAGTGCTTTGGCCATTCCTTAATTCTTTGCTTCTCTTTCTTTCCAGACAAAGAACTACAAACCAAGACAAATCTTTGACTTTCTCTTCAGGCTAAAATAATCCTGTTGTTATTTTACTTGGACTATTTGAAGTTCTAATATTCTTAAATGTTCTGTTAAAAGTTTCCTTCTTTAGCCCCAAGATGCAAGGTTCATGTTGCTCTACTAGAGACAGCCACAACAGTCACCAAAAGAAAACCCCCAAGAAGACAATTATTGCACTGCATGTGATAAAAGATTCCAAATTGCCAAAAAGGTATGTAACGATTTCTTTCTAAACCCAAACAAAAATGAAGAAAGGAACCAGCTGTACATTTCTTTCATGCAAAACTCAGCAGGAAAGGACAAGGAGTAAGACTGCATTAAAAGAAATCTGAAATTACCTTTCCAGTGGTAGTGTCAGCTATATTAAATCACAACCTCGTCCTCCTAGCTGACAAAAACCTTCATGTTATAAAAGAGTTCCTAGATAACACTAATGATTTTGCCGGATTGTGTAAATTCATGAAGCTGAGCATTTTGGAAACTAAGGGCAAGACCAAATTACAAAGCCTTAACTTTCCACTAAATCATAATAAAAATAACAATTATTACAGATTACTATGGTCAGAAAAAAGTAAAATTTTACTTGTCTTTTACATTTTGTTTTCATGTTTCGTAGATTCAAATTTCAAAACTCTCTTTACAGATAACTTTAAAAAGGTCAAATGCTTAATTGCATGATTCTAACAGCCCACATAATAATAATTCTCAGGCATCACACAGGTAATCTTTCTAAAATATTGTATCTATTGACACTAAGGCAAGATTCTGTAAAAGAATTTATTTTGCAGAGATCAAAATATGTATCTCCTGCTGCTAGTGTGAATTTAACTGTACGGCCATGCTGAGAAAATTATAACTGAATCTATTATACCTCTCAATAAGGCTACTAAACCAAACAGTTAAAAGCTAAAACCCAGTACAACTTAGGCACCAGAAGAGCACAGTTTGCCCTTTATGCTTGTGTGTATGCTCGACATACTTTTTACATTTCATTATTACGTATATAATTTTTCCCTGAGACTATGGTCTCATTCAAAGTTCAGGAAGAATAACAATTGTGGCTTGTCAACACTGTCTTTTATCTTCAGCATTGTGTTTTCCTAATTTGCTCTATGCAATTCAAATCTTGCCAAGAATTTTTTTTTTTAAAAAAAGAAAGGTCTCATGGGCTTATCTGTGGTGCTGACTTCTATAACAGCAGTGTGACTATGTGGAACTTTGTCAAAAGATATGTATAAAATATGGAGGAGAAAATACCTCCAAGTTATATATAAGGAATTTGAGGCAAAGCAATATGAAATACAATGTCCACCAGTCAAAGCAAAAATGCAAAATATTCTCAGTCATGCAATGCCTAAGGCTAGTTTTTTTCAGCAGTTCTGAGATACTAGGTGTGAAAAGAAATGGTAAGAAAATAACATCCTTATATTAAACCAGAACAAAACCTTCAGATGTTTCAAATTAAGAAGCTGAAAAAGAAGCTCTACAAAACTGGGATTCGTATCTAACAGTTCAGGGCATTGATTTTCACTTCCAAATGTCAAAAGCAAATTAGGAATTGGACTCAGTTTTCTCAGCTGAGAATCCAGTAACTCAGCAGAGGAGCATTCTTTCTTCACCTGCAGGTCCCTGTTTCTTCACAATGGTAAAGCATTCACACTGCACAGGCATAGTTTGAGAGCTGCAGGTGGGAGATGGGGCTCTAAAAAGGAGGAGTGGTGGAATGGACAACACTAAAGTGTGTCAATAACCTCCAAAAGGTTATTTCAGCTTCAGAAACAAAGATCTGCTATACACAGCATCCATTCCAGCTACTCCCATCCTCATAGCCATTGCTGGACAAAATAATATGCAAACAGGTATCTGAAGGCTGTATAAACAAGTCTTAGGATATAAATACTTCAGTTGTGAAGGCAGGTGGAAATATCAGATGCAAGTGAGGAAACAAAATGAAAAAATGCAAGTCATCCTATGCAGCTATGCTGATTTGCTTAATTTGCCCATAAGGAAAAGGGCTCTCAGATTTAATCAGAGATCACAGCATTATTTAGATTGGAAAAGACCTTCAAGATCATTTGAGTCCAGCCATTAACTGCCAGGTCCATCACTAAATCACTTTTCCTAAGGACCATGTCTACACGTGTTTTGAAAACCTCCAGTGATAATTGACTCCACCACTTTCCTGGGCAGCCCTTTTGGTGAAGCAATTTTTCCCAATATCCAAACTAAACCTCTCCTGGCTTAACTTGAGGCCATTTCCTCCTGTCCTGTGGCTTATTACTTGGGAGAAGAGACTGACACCTACAAAGTGTTTTGTCCAGAGTGTTTTCCATGTTTTAATGTGCAGCTGGAGAAAAGAGAATGCAAATAATGATAATTTCATCTATATCAACCCATGTTGCCTCTTATCTGCAGGCCCAGAAAACTGAGTGAAACTGAGATGCACATGCATCTCAGTTCAGAAAACAAAAAAGCAAAAGTGCTGAAAATGGTTTATCTTACATGTAAACAGCAGGTTTCTGTTTTTCTCTTTCAACAGACACACACACAAACACACCCAAAGATATTTCCAAGGAGAGAACCCAAGGCACTCCTCCAATACTAAGACATCTATCACCTGTAAAAGCTCCTTTTCAAAAGCATAGGAACAGAAGGGCTGGTAAAATCAATTGTTTGCTGCAGAGCATTTTGAGCAAAGGTAAAAATATTTTCTTGTTCCTTAAGAAATGGCTGTAATATTTCACCTACCCCTATTTTCCAAAACACAAGTCAGAGAAAAGGCTGGAAAATGTTTAGTGGAAATGAACTGAATGGAATCCAACACTGATAGGAGCAATTAGAGTAGAGAAATAAAACACAATAAAATGCAATATGCAAACTTAGTCTTAACAATGCTGTGCTAGAAATAGCCTTGCAGACTATCTGTATGTAAATGTATTATTCTTTATAAGACATGGACACTAAACTTGTTACTGCAACAGATGTATTTTAGCAAAAGACATGTAAAGCTACAATAAATTTACAGAAGTGATCCCTACACAAGTATGATTTTAGGACCAGCCTACAAACTATGAAAGTATTCCCCTCTCAGTTCTTCAAAGCAGCACCCAACTGTTATTTATGCAGGACACAGTGAAATAAACGGCCTTTTTCATAGATCCTGCTGCAAAGTATGCTACAAAGGCTGATTCATCAAAATGTTAATTGTATACTTACAGAGTTTTTTAAGCAGTCATCATCCACATCAAAGTTTGATGTATCAGTAGGGCTGCTGACTTCTGGGATGTAAGGTGCCTCACAGTTCCTAATGTTGTCCCAATCAATCCCAGCAAAAAATGGATGGTTCTTAAAGTCTTCTATTCCATTTTGTCCAAGTCGATGCTCTCTGCTACAAATGAGCCTTCGGATGAGGTCCTTTGCACTTTCAGAGACATCTGTCACTTGAGCAGGAAACTGAAACCTCTCCTTAAAGATTAAAACAAGAGGAAATAGTTTATTACCAAGAAAAAGTTGGAAAAATTACCTTTAGTGAAAATCATTATGTAGAAAAAAAAATGTGCATATACTCCAGCTCTGAAAAGCATGCAGTAAGGTTTCAAGGAAAAGACTTCTGCTAAGGATAGAAACAATTATTATTTTTTTGTCTTCTAGCTTTTTTCCTTTAAGTTTCTCTTACACTACAGCTGTTGAATTGTACAGCTAGCTCCATGTACAGGAACATTTTAGAATCTTCAGCATAAGCCAAGGAACAGGTTCATCAAAAGAAAGACAACAGGATTGATGCCATGTACCCAAGACAGACTCCATAAAGTAAATTAACACCCATGTTTTCAAATCCCAATTTTCAGTTTTAGCCTTATACCAAAGCAAAGTCATCTGCAATCCATAACCATTAACTTGCTACACGTGAACATATTTTTTGTTTTACATTTATGAACACTTAACACAATTAGTACATAAAAACTTATTTTTCAATACGTGTTCAAGTTACCCCATTATTAAAAATTAGCTTAGAGACAGACAGAAAGTGCACTAACTTTGTGGTTCATTATTTTCCCATAGGTCTCCACCAAGGACTCAGCATAAAAGGGCGTTTCTCCATAAAGCATTTCATACATGCAAACGCCCAGGGACCACCAGTCACACTCGGGCCCATACTTCCCTTTTCCATCTTCCATGGCCTGCAAGATTTCTGGAGAGATGTAGTCTGGCGTTCCAACTGCCACTGAAGATTGGACCTGGAGAAATTACATTTTCAGAATTAAGATCAGCTTTTATCATTACAGACAATGTGGGACTGTGCCCATGTATACATAAATTTAGCCCAGCATTCTCGTCATAACAAAAACAACTGAACACAAGCAAAGGCTTCTAAATTCATAAAGAAACACTTAAGCATCCCAAACATTGCATTAATAGGCATTCCAATAACATATTTTTGCTAAACTATTATCAATATTTAAGAATAGATAAAGGACAAAACTGCCAATTGTCAGTATTAGAGCCAATAAGCAATTATAGATTTGGTAATCACATATATTAGGATACTTTGTAATCTCTCTGGGACATGATTAAACATACTGGAATTACATTCTAGTCACACTTACTACATACTGTGCAAATTTAAATGTACTAGAAGAACATCATCACATTTCAGTATCTCATCCAGCTCATACTAAAGCTTACATTTTCAATAAAGATTAGAGCTCAGAGCTTAAAACCGAGAGATTCATAGTTCATAAACACCCCCTTGGCATTGACAGCACAGCTCCTCTTTATTTATTCATGAATATTTGACTGTATGCAAAGAAGTTTTTAATATACTGCAAATCCAAGCAGTCTGCAGCTGTATTTTCAAGAAGGTTAGTTATATACCAATACCATTTACAGTTCCATTTCATGTGCTGTAAGGCACCTTTTCATTTCATTAGCACACATTTTGTGGCTATCAACGGACTGAAGATAAAATAAGAATGTAACATTCTTTCTAATTTACCGTTCCATCTTCCATCAGTTTCAGACAAGAACCAAAATCTGCTAATCGAATATGTCCATTCATATCCATCAAGATGTTGTCTGGTTTTATATCCCTGCAATCAAACAAATTCCAGGATAAGTACAAAATATATCGCATGAGATGCATTCCATGTCTCAACTCTGCAACAATTTTTTCATTCAAAACCAGCAACCCACCAGTATACAGAAGACAGGCACTCATGATATTGTGAAATTTGGACTAGAGACATTTCATGACAGGGGCTCTAGAACAGTCAAATCCTAAATGCTTCTTAATTTTAGTAAGAATTGTGTAGTTAAATTCCTCTCATGTCTCAAGGGTAGACAGAAGAATCTTACTTGCTCTGAGATTTTGTATACAAAACTTTTACGTCATCTGAAGAATTTTAGTGAAATGCTCTCAAGTGGAAGATACATGTTTATACTGGAGCTGGAAAACAACCCCTAGATTTTACAACAGAACAAAGGCCAATGAAATAGTTAACACATTTCTAGATTTACTGTCTTTCATTGACATTCTTCTCTCACGTGCATCTCAGTTCACCATGTACATCTGTCATACTTCTGCTGACATGACCATCGTACACACCACTGCAGCTCTGCCAGGCCAAACTCTGGCTGCCTCATTCAGGTCAGGATGCACATGGAAGCATCCTTCTAAGTAGGCAATATAATAAATGCTCCTTATATTGTAAACTTGACCCTTTTTTTTTGTCTCAGGCTTCTCCTAAGTGTACTGAAATACAGGTAGAGTGCATGTCCCCAGTGAGCAGCTGAGTAGGATGAAAGCTCTGTTACCAGAGGGAGATTTGTTGTTCAACTTGTAAACTAGGTTCAAATGTTGACATTTCTTTTCAATTAAGTACAGATATTAGAAATACACACCAAGCAATATTTTAAAAACATATGACATTATTAGATTCTTACAGTATTCTTATCTATTATATTCAAAACATAAGTTAGGGCTGTATGAATGTAGGTCTACAAATATTTTCTCAGTGAACGTTTTTAAGATATAAGAACAAATCCTCTAAAATAAATTTTAAATAAATAAAGAACGAAGTCCTCACTTTGCTTCATTCCCCAAACAACTTAAAAAATTACTATCACTGATTGCTTTGCAGACAATTCTCAAAATATTCACAAGCTAAAATGCTGACTTTGCACCTGAGACCAAATTTTCTTGTTTGGGTTTTGGTGTTTTGTTTTTGTTGGGTTTTGTCCTCCCCAACTAGAAATCGAGTTATAGACAAGGCTTACTGATAATTTACAGTGGAAAAAAAATAGAACCACACCTTGAACAACATTATGGCATAAAAGTGTCACAGTGTCACACACTCAGAGACAATTAATACAGTAACAATTTGTTGTTTGGAAGAAAAGTACTTCCTGAATTTTTGTTACTTGAAGACAAGCAGGCAGCAGCCCATGCCAAAAACAAACTTCAGGTACCTTTCAAATACACAGAAGTATTTACAAAGTAGAAAGCAAACACTGCAAGAAATCATTCTTTCAGAACTTGAAACTGAGCATAAAGACAATTCTTTACAAAGTAAATCAGAAAAAATAACTGAGCCCATTCTCATAAGACCGTTCTTCCACTTGATTTTTGCTGACACTGAATATGCCAAAGAATCACAGCCTCCAGATTGAGATAGTTTTGTTTGTTTTGCATTCACCCACCAAAAACACTCCTTAAACATGCTTCTAAATAAAAACAAACACATGCCATTGAGACTGCTGGAATTATAACTTCAGTTTAAAACACTTTGCAAAAACATGCCCCTAAAATCCAGTTTCTCCTAGAAGCTGGACCTAGTTCAAGCTAAACAAAAACATGAGTCACCCTTGAAGCTCCATTTATCCATGTTCTATCTTTTAATATATTCCCAAGAGAAATCATAATAACGTTAATCATCATCATCATCATCATCCCAACCCCTCCCATTCAATCTCACAAAACAGCAGGAAAACATGAAAAATCTCATTGTGTTGTCAGCACTGTGCAAAACCTGCAAACAACACTGAATGCACTCGAAGGAACAACGATTTCTTGCAGTGGCATTTGTACTGCTCAGTAATAACTCCATAAGAACAATTTTTACAGTTAAGGAAAAAAGAAAAGACCAACTTAATAAATAGAAATTCTTTTCAGCTCTTATAACAGAAGCTATGAACAACTGTTCTGAATTCTGAACCACATTAATAAAAGACAGTTTGAAAGACAAGAATTGCTGGTACCTGCAGAGTAGAGTAGGCTGTAAGCAAAGGGAAAGAAAATTATGAGCCCCACAGGGGAACAAGGAATGGGAGTAATTTTTGCCAGTGTAACTGGAGAGTGTGAAGGTGGTGATTATGGGAAAAAATAACTTCTTAAACCCTGCATCTCTACTGAGCCTGCAGCAGTTAGACTGCATTAGAATGATGAGTTTTGCTCCAGGTTTTGTTTTGAATGACATTTGTTTACTCTCTTTAGTGATCAGAACTGATCTATCTCCTGTTCTAAAGAGATTATGGTAGTCTCTCTTCACATTCACTCCACCTACCTTCCCCAGTTTATCCCATTATCTCCACTGTGTGGACTGATTCCTTCTATGCCCATCTCAACGGCATCTTTATTCCTATCTCTCCCAGGCTCACCTCAAAAGCTGAGATGTCCAATCCTCCACAGCCTATCAACCCCAAATTTCCTCCCCTTTTATTTCCTTCTCTCTCAGCTTCTTCACTTCCAAGTCCTCATCTTCCTGCTTGTTCAAATTTAACTGATTTTTTTTTTTTATCCCGTTTCAGTTCTGAGCAGTCACTATTTACTCACAGTCCTGTTCCCACTGGCTTCCTACTCCCATGATACAGGACAACTATCCTCTTTCCTCATGTCCAGTTTCTGTCCAATTTGCATAGCAATCTTCTTTGGCACCAAAAGGAAGAGAACTATCAGTAACAGACACACTCCACACTGTCTCTAGTGTCTATTTAACAGCATGTCCCCAAATTTCCTCAATATTACAGCTCTGAAGCAGTGCAAAGCTATGGCAGAAGAAAACTGAAAAGTATTTAGGGATCAAACTCTGCACACAGTTGTTTGCAACTCAAAACAACTGGAATACTGAGGGAAAAATTATAACCTAAAAATATCTAGGTGGGGGGCAGAGGAATGAAAATATATCCATGACTCATGGAGGATTCTCTCCTGAATTTCAAGTATCCACATCCCACAGCAGAAGATTTTCTCACTGGTTTTGAAATAATTATTAATTGAAAATCTATATAGGAAAAGCAATCCATGTTTCTTGATCTTGTTTCTGGAAAGAGGAACACTTACTGCTTTAGGCAAATACCAAGGAAGGAAAATTCCAGACCGAGTAGCTAAAATCTGGCAAAATTCATGAGAAAATAGTGAAAAGTTATATGGCTTAGTGACCAGCCCACTGGGCTGAATCTCTGTAGATACGAGTTACCAGGTGATTGTGGGCAGACCATTCAAACATCACTCAACAAGAACCACAGTGCTCAGTCAAGCAACTCATATCATCTGGCTAGAATGCTGGGGAGCCCAAATATCCCACTAACTCTGTAATTAGTTCACTGCAATAAAAGACAAAGGTCAGCTCACTTAAAATATGAAATACTAATTCACTCTCAAGAAATAAAAGCATTGGAAAGGTATTTTATGAGCCAGATTTATAGTGGGAACAAGCATTGAATTGGGGCAATTGCTCTGACACCACTGCACTCTCTGGAGACCCTGGGCCGCACCAAGTCCCAGACAGTGCAGCCCCACTCTGACAGCAGCTTCCATGTGCAAGGGATGCAGGTTGTCAGAGATGGACCTGGCACAAGCCAAGCTAGTACAAATTCTTCAAATATGCTCCACACTGAATTAAGGGAACACAGGAACTCAACATACCCAAAGAAATTCCTTTTTGTTTTTTTTTTTTCAATGAGTGATTTAACAGTGCCAAAGGAACTAGAAATCTGGACCAAATAAACTTCTCTAGAAACACAGATGACCATTTAAACTTTGACTCTCAATAGAGTGTCCAGGAGGAACTTCTACCTTCTGAGCTTTGCTGGCCTTGGCTGTAGGAGAAAATCAGCACTGCACAGTAGCTTTGCTGCTGTTTTCTGGAGATTGCAATAGGAATAAATAGTGTGTAATACTGAACACTTCACTTGCACTGAAAATGAGTGTGAAGGCTAATGAAAAAAAGAGAAACATTTATAATTAATCCTTCCTTAAAATGCTTCTTAGTTTAATTTGGGGACCTGTTCTTCAGATTGGCATGTTTACCCAGATGACTTCACTCACCTCTCCTTAAATCCGTTTACTTTCTTAAGCTGTAATTAAAACCCAAACATTTTACATACTAACTGTGTTAATATAAACAACATTCTGAAATAGGACTACAGCAGATACCTGGATTATTGCCATTTATTTTGATTTCTCTGTTAATGAGCCAAAGTAGAATTTCATTTGTTCAGTAAGACTCAAGAAAAAGTATTCCCTCTGAGACATGCTAAATCCATAGCACATTCCAGCTGTAGAATAAACTAAAAAAGAATTTTTAACACATGTGAACATATTTTTTTCCTTGGATTCATTTCTGATACTCAAGGAAACTTAAGGAATCGTAGGGTCTTGTATATTGAAATTTTGACTAGAAAACTCCCTTAAGTTCCTTACAACTTGAATTATCTAATCATCTTATGGTTTCAAAGCATATGGGTTCCTGAGGTTCATTCCTTGAATAGGGATTCCTATGTCATTCCTTGAATTACTGGATCAATGCAATTCTGTTATTTGCAAGACCACATGAAGTTCCTCAGGTCTACAGAACAGGAAGCAGCAGATTTAGAAGAAATTTAATTTTGTTTTGAGGGCAGCTTCATGGAGGAGGGGACCAAACAAACAGAATGGAAGATGCATCAAAAATAGAGGGACAATTATTTAAACAACTGTATCAGAATGACTGAGCAGCAGTTGGGTCAAACACTACCAAAGACTGTGCCAGTGAGTCAACCCACAGGATTTTATCTTCTAAGTTTATGTGATAAAATTCCCAGTGACATTAAAGATTTTGTGACCAGTAAGGATCCCTCTTCTCGGCAGCAGTACAGTTATGATGCAGAATTTACTTGGTTTAGTTATTCTTCTGTATTATTATTTTTTTCTTTCAAAACATAAGTGATCAGACAGAAATGGAGGAAAAAGTGAGTCCTTCACCTCAAGATCAACAGAAGTTGCCAGGTGGTGCAAGTGGGGAACCTCTTAATATGTCCAACATATCCCCCTTGGAATAAACATTTCAGATGCTGATGGACTGTCCTTGCATACACAGCTGAGCTCTTAAAAAACAGCAGAACTGAAGTGACAATAAAAGGACTCACACTGTTCTAAATGCAACAACCATGATGGGAGCTGAGCCTGAATAAAGAAATGGACCTGTCTTGAAATCAGAGGAGCAATTTGATAGTTGACCTACTAGTTTATTTGAGTCCAGTAGATAAGAAAGAGATAATTGGGAGAACAAATTTTTATTCATAGTGCTAACATTAGAAAAGCATGGAAATCAATTAATTTTCCTAAAGAGGTCACATGCCTCAAGACATGCTATTCTTGAATAGCAAGGAACAAAGTGAATAGCTTACATTATTTTTCCGTGAAAAATTCACATGAACAGTATTTTTTAATGCTACCAATGCAAATTAAAACATCAGCATTTGAGAAAAATACATTAGTTTCAGGTGTAACTGCTGGCACAGCAAAACTGATCCAGAAAGCTTATTACCAATTAAAGGTTTCACAGGATATTATTTGCTCACTGTACATGCAAGGGCATTCCCCAAAAGTATAAATCAAAAGGTTAAAAGCAGACATCAATGATTATAATTATTCACTCATACAACAAGAAATGCCATCCTTTGCCAAGTTACCTACTTTAAGAAAAAACACAACCAAGACTTCACTGCCAAAATGCCTGGACTTTTTATCCAAAATTCCTTCAGAACACAGGATTATCCTTAGTCAGGACAGAAGTCTGGCAAACTGCTTATTTCACTCCCATTGTTTCAGGCAGACTTTCCCTCCATAATAATCTCTTCTCTCACAAAGAAATACTACATCCACAATTAAAAATGAAGACATTTGGGTTTGGCAGCATTCCAATGAAATGAGAAAATTCGGTGCCTGTGAAGCTTTTATTGAGGAATTCAGTGATACTCTACTGACAGCTTGCTTTAGATACGCATAGTGAAACAACCAGTGAACTTCCATCAAGAATGCTGGGCAAATAATGCCTTTTTTTCACAGTCAAATGCATGGACATTGATGTCCAGCAGGTTATTTCTGTTTTCCATTACAGTGGACTGGGTTATATCAAAGTCAGCCTTGCCATATTCTGCCAACTACGGTTTATCTGAATTCTGATGAGCAAAAGTAGAAATAGGCTCCACCTGGCAGAAAGACCAATGTGCACTGAGCCAAATTAGATTTGGACAGTTGGCAGTTACTCTTTAGCAATCCCAAAAAGATAGGCTGGACAAGATAGCAGCATGAGAAAACTGGGATATGTTGTACCTCATTAACTGTGCCTCTTATCAAGACTCTACTGTGCCTCTCTCCTAAGCAGACACTCCTTCATTTTTGGGTGAAATCCAAAACGTGTGTATTTCGATTGAAACCAAAATAATTTAAATAACTTTGATCTTAGCCTTATTATTTATATAGCACCCAAACCATTGCAGTATGTTTGTATTATAAACAAAACCTGCTTCATGTAAAGCTGATGAACCAAAGCTTACAAGCAAATAAGATGCAGTAGCCTTGCCTTGCATATAGCCCTGAAGTCAACAGGAACAGCCAAAAACTGAACACTTCAGAATTTAAGCCTTAATAAGAAAAGCAACTACTGGGAAAAAATAAATGCTATAATCAACTTTATTTTATAAATATTTTTTCTTAAACAGTATCTTAACAGCGTAAAACTCCTTTGTTTTCTCTTTAATGCTTGATAATAAATTATTATGTATGTGCTGTTCCAGGAACACTCAGTAATTCACCTCAGCCAAAAGAATCTCTCTCAGCAGCAGGAGATTCCTCTAAATCTCATTACATTCAATGGACAGACTCATCAGTTAGCTGGAAACATCAACCAAACCACAACAATAAAGGTTCTAGATCTGTGACACAGTCATTATTTATTGATCAGTGTGGACAATTTTATATTCACGCTGTCACACATCCTAACCAAGTTTTAATCTTAGTAATATCACAAAACTAAATGAAAAACACCACAAAATTCAAGGTTACATGTACTGCATGCAGTACATTTAGTGCAGCACCTACAGAATCAGATAGTTCCAAACTACCTTCGTTCCAGACCATATTTTCTGTCAAAGTGTACTTTTTTGATCCCTAACCCAGACTGAAAGAAATAATTTCAGTTTTCACTCAAAACAAGGTAATTACATTACATTCCTCTTTTACTATGAAGAATCTGCACCACAGACTTGAAGTACATAACGCAAAACAGATTAAATTGAATACTCACCCACACTGAGTGTGGTAACACAAAAAGTAAAGAATTTAAGTACCAATGAAAGATACTTAGATGAAATATTAGAAAACACTTCCATAATAATGACAACAGGACACTGGAACAAAGTGCTGCAGGAAATGTCACCATCTCCATCACTTTTCTTTTAAAACCAGTTAGACAAATGTTTGTAAAGACTGGTTTAGCTACAGTTTGATCCTGCCTTGCAGCCCAAGGAAAGTACTAGCTGACCTCTCCAAGTCCTCTCCCAGTCCTTGGCTCTACAGTCTTTAATTTCTGCCACTCAGACAAGTATTCTGGACACAACACAGTGTTTACCTTCTGGTATCCAATGTTCTTTATGAATTTCAAATGCTAATAAAGGAAATAATAACAAGCAACAGGGAACAAGTACATCAGCCAACACATATATATCTTGAGTTTGTTCAGGCACTCATTCATTCCTGAACTCTTGAACAGAGTGTAGTTACTGGCTTATAAATATATGTTCCACCACATCATATTATAATATTCTAGAATTAATTTGCCTCAAAAAAATGTCTCCCTCTGGGCTTTTTGCATATGTATTTGTTTCCAAGTAATGGATATCTCGAACACGATAGGAGTTGCAAACCAAGAATAATTATTTTCAAAGGCTGCTAATGCCCATTTTTTTTTTCCTTTTAAAAACATCAGTAAAAGGGGCGATTTGAAAAATTCTTTTGGATAAATCCTTGGCAGCTACATACGTCCCACAACTACTGTCTTCATCTAAAATGCTAATCAGCTCACAGAACTAGATACCTATGGACAGAACCCTCACATGCAGGTTAGGGCCCTCATGCAGCATTCTAAAGAGATGTCCAGGCTAAGTCATTTGTGATTGCCTCGGGATTATTTCTATTGTCTTCTCAGCTTTACAGACCAAAGCCAGGGACACATTGTGCTATTTGATAACCATTGTAAATTTGGTACTTTACAAAGCTGATTTACAGATGTGATTTTAAACACCAAGGAAATATTAAAAGAGCGGTAGACATCATCAGGAAGACAATTCCTTAGATCAAACAATTAAGCACGTAAGAGAAAGTCCAATGCATTCTGAAACTTGTAAAAATCCAAAATAATAAAAAAAAAGGGAAGTTAATCGAAATAGTTTGACACAGGAATTGTTAAAAACAAATTTAAAAACCCAAACCCCAGTCAACTGCTCTCTCACAGCAGATAAAGAATATAGAAGTTTGTAACTTTCCTCCAGGGTTGACTTTTAGCTGAGTTACTGCTATTAGACAAAAAAAAAACTTGTAAGAATTCAAATATAAAATTGGGCACACGAAGTATTGAACATTTGAATGTTTAATAATGCATTGATCTTGAACATAATAGTATTATTGAGTAAAATTTCATGCATAAAAATATGTGAGCCTTGTACCTTATTTCTTTTTGGGTAATTTTAATAATTTTTAATAGCTTTTAATGATGGTCTCTCCTGTTGCAAAAAATTGAGGTACAATCATAAAAGTTTCAAAAGAGGCACAAATAAAAGACAAAAGAAACAAAACAGAAATGTTTTTAACTATTTCTTCTTCAGAAACAGAAACTGATTTGGAAAACAAATACTTGGGTTTGAGAAGTTCAAAAATCAACACAGGAAATTGGTAAAAATTGCTACTAACTGAATGCAGTTTGTAAAGATCAAGGAGACAACACTTAGGAAATGAGGTAAATATTCTTACATGGAACAAATTGTAACAGAACTAGAGCACAATACTGTAAAGGTCTGGAGGTACTGTGCCATTCAGTGATCAAAGCCAATCCAGAATTATGGTTAATTTGAAAGGACTACTCAAAAAATCCAATGGGAAACATGTCTTGGGAATCTGCTCTGAGTGACCTTGTTCTGAGGAGGGTTAGTTTAGCTGACCTAAAGAAGTCCCTTTCAACCTCACCCATCCTGTGATTCTGAAATTATGACTAAAGCTGCCTTTTAAATTTTATTTCACTAATAACCTTCTGGTGATGTTTTACCCAAGCTCCTCAAAGCTAATTCTGAAATGCAGTAATACCAAAGTACTACAGGTTCAGTTATATATACTGTACATACCTCTGACTTCTTGTGGCTCAAGACAGAAAGTGTCGTAGCCCCAGCATTAAGAACATGCCTATCTTTGCACTGGAAATGGTAGTTCATAAAACAAAAACTGGCCAAGTTCCTCTCTCTCTCTCTCTGTCTCTCAACTCTGCAGGGATATGACAGGTAAAACCACAAAATTGTCCTGATTGTATCCTGACATTTAATAACAGCCAGGCTTACAAAATTTGTTAAAATTAAAAACTTCCTTTTCCTGATGTAAAGTCTGACTAACAGAGAACCCCTATTCATCCCAAAATGCACAGCAATCAAGGTTAGTCTCTAACATTGCTTACACTATTAAGATAATCAGTGCTGACAAGCCCAAAGCCATCAGATACCACTCCAGGAGCAACCCTCCACACCACTGCTCTGTCACACAAGTTTTCTCTGTGTAAAGCCTGGACTAACAGAGAGGACTCATCTCCTCATAAGAATGGCTACAGCATACACATACGTGTGCATATAAATATTTAAAATAGCCTGGAGCAAAGCAAAGTTTCTAGGAAGACCTTCAGGTGGCAAAATATTTAAGACATTTGCTGAAGATGCAAACTAGGCACTATCCTGGCCTGGACTCCTTATTTCAGTGCATGGAATACTTTTCTCACCATGCTTTCATGAGCTAAATTGTTTTGTAAATTTGCAGTAACTATATGCATGCTTTTTTATTATTATGAAAGACTTCTCAGGAATACACATTCCCTTGAACAGAGCACCTCAACACACACAGAAGAAAATTATTTATACCAGGGCTGTTCGCTTACAGGGGGTTCTTCAGAACCCAAGGACTTGCAGGCACAAAGATTCATAAGAGGTGTTTAAATTATATCCTTATGTGACTAACTAGCTGTGTCTACACTGAAAATACTGAAGCAACCTGGAATGAAGGAGCCCCTGGGAAAAATGGGATGGCAGGGAGTGGATTGCTCACCTAGCAAGGGGCCCTAAAGTAAAAGAACACAATGAAAAATAGGCCATGAACCAGAATTTGTGCCACGGTAGGCTATGAACTATTTGTGAAGGAAGAGTTAGGTACCTTGAATTTACACAGCACTTAGCAAACAAAACAACAAAATGGAGTTCATGTTTCTATCTCCATCTGGTGCTCTTCTATTTTTCTAATAAGCTACAAGTACACACAGCAGAGGACCTGGCTGAGGGCACTCACTATTTTTGCCTCTCTAACCTGCCCAGCTGTCACAATGCTTTTTTTGGACCTGATCACTCTGCTTATAGTTTCACATTCCTCAACAGAAACTCCACACCAACAACATTCATCAGGGAAAACGGCCATTTGAGTCAACATTGGAAAGAATAATGAATTTCAAGCCCAAAGTTGCATGAATATTGAGAAATGACACCAAGTACATGACAAACAAGTAACTACCACAGAAGTGCATTCAAATATCTTGAGCACAGTTTGCTCTTTTTTTGAGGCATCCTATTAGATGATACTTCGAAATACTAAAAACCAAACTAAGGTAAGCTGATGGTGGTAGAAACAAGCTTCATTGGGCAGTCAGCTTTAAATATTAGGTTTATTCTCGTGAGATTTCAATGTAGTAACAATGGAATACACTAAGCAAATTGCTTGAACTCAAGAACTTCAGTTGACAGAGCTGTTTCTGGGTTGTCAAGCTAACACAGTTGTCAAACTGTACTCTTTTTGTATCATTCTCTATTTTTTCCTCCAGAAGATAAGAATAAAAAATATTATCACGACAATTTAAAATGCAATAAAATGACAGTATATTTGCCACATTTTGCCATGTCAACTTTATTGGAATTCCATTTTGGCTTCTAAGAACTTAAGTAAACAGATTAAGAACTCCACAAGCACTACTACCCTGCAGCATATTCTAAAGATTAAAAAATTAAAGTCTGCTAAGTAAGGCTAATTCATGTCAAAGCTTTTAGATTTCTAATAGAATCATGAGTTACTGGCGGGTAAGGGAGTAGAAAGAGTAAGCTCCTTAAGAATGTTATGTCCAACTGTGAGTGCCATCTGTCAAAGAAATCCTGAAAGAAGAGGCTAATAAGGAATCCAGAATATGCCCAGCTGTTGCACTGTAAATTACTACCTATGCTAAAAAACCTTAACACGTATTTCTAGGCAGATAAATGTTTTCTTTCCTTTTGATTCTTATTTTAGATTGGCAGTCTTCTGCTCTTTGCTTTTCAGTACAATCACACACAGAGTCCCTGAAACTGCTCACGGCATTGAAAAATTCTGAGAGTAAACCAGACAACATAAACTGAGGACTCGCACTGGTTTTGTTAAGTCAAAACACATTTTACATGTTCATTTTCTAATCATTTCATATCATCCACTAATGATAAAAGAAAGCAATTCACAGCAGAGTGTTCATTCAGAAGCTGTCTGGACAATCTAACAAATTTTTAATATATATTCTTACATATGTCTTTGTATGTGTATCTGTATAGGGCACACCAATATATATTTTAATTATCAGGGATATTTATCAGTGCCCTGAGCTTAAGCAAGCTGTTAGTTGCAAATCATGAGAAAATTTCGGAGACTGATCAAGAAACAAACCAACCTACTGGGTCCATACTGCACCCCATGGCAACTCTTCCTTAGTCCTTTTCTGTCTTCCTCCAGCAATAAATACACAGGTATAAATACTCTGAGAATTATGGGAGGTGAGGAGAAAGGAAGTCTGTGCAGAAATGAGTTCTGAGATCATTTAATGCTTTTTGTTTTTCCAAAAGGAGGACATACAGTCTGAATATGAGGTTGATCTTATCTCTCACCCATCCATTAACTTGATCAGCAATAAAAAATTATTAAAAATGTATTAAAGGGAGGGGGAGAAACACAGAAGAAAGTAGAACATATTTTAAGGACATGTAAAATATTCAGGAATAGAGAGCACATTACAAAAATTTAAATGAATTGTTTGTTTTTTCTGAGTTATGTGGGAAACAAAACAAAGATAGGATGCAAAGCTGCGAGTAAACCCTGGAGATTAAAAAAAATAGTTTACAAGGAGAAGAAAACCAATGCTATCCCAAGTGAACAAATATATACATCAAATACTTGCCATAGCTCTTGAAATATGTGAAGAAGCACTGCTATATCCTATATGTTTTTCTGCTCTTCTCCCAGGCTAGTAGGGCTTTGGATTTCATACATTTTTTGAAAGACAGCCCAGTAGAAGAAGAATGTTTCTGAAAACAACTATATCTAACTACTATACAGCCATTTTAATGTGCTGCACAGAACCTTTGCTTTCTTCATCCTTCACCCAATAAAGGTTTATTCAGCAGTTACACAGATACTGGGGATTCCTTTTTTTTAATGGAAGTCAGTGCTGTTAAGAATATCTACTCCTCCCCAAGAAAAAAAGGGGGAGGTGGGGGAAAAGAACAAAAACAACAGAAAAAAGTATAGCTTTTCCAAATCTGCTTTCTACTTAACTGTGCCCTAAATTAACAGTATAGAGGTTAAATGCTAATAGGAAAGAAGATTCCTTCCTAGTAAGTAAAAAGTAGAACAGTGAGGAGCAAAGAATCTACTACTCCTGAAATAATAAAACTAAATTTAGGATAATCTCTCTTGCTTCCCCTCAGCTTGAAAATGTTCTTTACTGTATTGCAAATATGACATCGTATTTATTACCTCTTGGTTATTTGAAAAAAAACAACAAACCAAGACACAAAAAAAACTGTGTTAAACAAATTCTATTAATGACTTGCTAAATACAGCAGAAGATACTACTATTGAAGACAAGAGATGCCAAGTGACTGTTTTTAGGGGCAGAGAAAAGGAGAGTAAAAGCACCTATATATGTGCAATGGAAGGAAGAAAATCTGTATTTCACTGGAAATTTAGACTATTTAATGATGATATTCATTCCATGTCAACCACCAATCTGACCAATGTTGGTACAGGCTGAATCAAAGCCTTGCTGGAGGCAGCAAGAAAAATAGTGAGTTCCTTACAGGAGTGTACACAGGCAAGGCTGTGTAGTGAGAAGAAACAAAGCCACAGGACCACATCATTTCCTGTGTGCTATTCCACAGCCAGGTGAGAAATCACATCACAATCCTCTCATTAAATCCTCAACCAAGTCCTCCAGAGGGAGGACAGCCCACAGGGTGGAAGAATCCAGCAGTGAAAGGAGCTGAAGAGGGACATAAATGGCTCTGAATCCACAAGGAAAGCAGAAATGAAGAAACATAAAAATCCTCTCGCTTCTGTCACGACGTATTTTTTTTTTAATTTGCTGTATCACTCAGGACTCCAAAATACTTTTTTAAAGGGTGAAAGGTAAACATCGTGCCTTGTTTCTGGGTTTGGAGTTGTGATGGGAAGGTGGCCCCAAAGCACTGCAGTGCAGTGGCCACACTGGGCGCATCAAAACACAACCCGCCTTCCCAAAACCTCAGTACAGAGGAGCAGGGCAGAGTTACTTCTGTCAGAAACCCTCCCCTGACTGCTAAAAGAACATACATTGTACACTGGATATTGTTCATTGTATTTGGCATCAGCTTTTTGTTTGTGTTAAGCTAATTCCACGTGAAATTGGAGAGGTTTGTTTCTGACTGTGTCCAGGGGGATCGCAAGGTGAATTAGGACACACTCCAGAAGTCTCCTGTGTCCAAATGAAAAACAGTGTTATGACTTCTTAAAATATTCTTTTATTTTGCTGTTTAGGGGCAGGAAAGGGTGCTTTCCTTTTTGACACTAAAATTACATTCAAAATAACAGATTTCTGGCCTATATAATGAGGGTTTAGATTTTCATTTTAACACCCTGTTGTCAGAGGTTCTTCTAAGCTGTCTGTTTTCCCAACTGAAAGAATTTGAGTGAGAATTCTGTAAGAGACTGAGGCTCTGATCCTTCGTCTGACCATGGGATACCAATCAAGATGTTACACAGTCTGGGAATTTTTTCTCCTCACAAAGACGAGCTCCTTGACCCTTCTTTGCTGTAGAGTATAAACATAAACAGAAGTAGAATGGAAAGGACAGAAAACAGTGAACAGCCGGATGGGAAGATGTGCTTCAAATTCCTAGCCTGTTCATCATTTAGTAACAACCATTTTTTTTTTTCTATTGCGCTTTTTCACATTTGATGTTCATACAAAAGCCATTAAATGCAGAAAGGAGGAGCTGGTCAGAGAGAAGTTTTGAGTCTTGAAAATGCTGAAAAGCAGCACCTTGTGCAGACAGCTGAAGGGGAGGATGGTAAGAGTCAGCAGGTGCTCAGGCAAGAGTCAAGTTTGCTGAAGCACTCAGGAGAACCACAAGCCTGCATCTCAGAGAAAACTATGGAAATGATTCCAGCTTTTTCATTTTTAGTCTTATCACTGAATGCAACAACGGAATTCATATCAAGAAGTTACAATGAGAGAACATATAGTAGGAAACTACACACTTCACAGCACTGCTGATTTTTTTATTAGAGATTAAGGATATGACTGTTGTGCCTCAATTATGTGTGTTGCATTAAAGAGAGATTCAAATGGAGAACAGCAGCTAGTGAGTGAAAGCTGTGGCTAAATTCACAATTTTAAAAGAAAGTCAGAGAATACTATCCTAGAACAAATAATTATTTGGGAATATTCAAAAGTACAACACACACAGCATCCCTCAAGCTCTCAGAAGTCACTCCTATCTTCCTCTTCTTTGTTTCCCTCGAAACCATGCTTATTTTTTGTCTGGTCTCCTCACATTTAAATTGCTGGTCACTTGGAGGATCAAAGCTGCTATTTTGAGTCACTTAACCTACAGTTAATCTCATTTGTTGCTTGCCTGTTTAAGTAGAATTAGTTGGCTCTGGTGCACAAAATGGTTAACAAGGAGTCTGACAGCAAGTCTTTGGCTATATGTAACAGAGAATATGTTACAGAAAGTGCACTTCAGAACTTACACAACGAGTAGTTTTAGTTAGTTTTGACATAATTTCTTAGAGAATTGAGGGATATGTGACTTGATGAATGACGAATGAATCATTCTTGTGGCTGAGACTCAAGCATTGCTTTTATTTCTGGAAACCAAATGGAAAGCAAAATTTTTAAAGCAAGGAAGAGCAATTTCCAACTTAAACTAGCAAGCACACATGTAGTATCTATAAATGATTTATTAACATGATACATAGGCAGAGCTAGTAAAAAACTTCCTTTGGACATATTTTACAGCTCGTCGGCATCACAAAAAGTCTGAATTTTAAAAAAACCCTAGTTTCACTTGTTCAAAATTTATTCAGAAGTAGGAAATCAAAGATTTTGGTGCTGGTGCCTCATCTCCAGCCAGGAGATCCTCTCCTGAACTCACCACCAAATGGCTTTCAGTAGAGTGTTTATTTTAAAAAATGGAGAATTTTTTTCCACCATTCTTCCTAAGTAAGCAAAGTTACCACACTATTCTTTTTCACAGATTCAAAGACAGGTTCCTATTCTGTGTTGAAACGTCAGAAAACAACAGCTGCTTCTTGAATATCAAATTTTTAGTACTCAATTTGAGATGACCTGTTCTAAATAGATCATAGAATACCAGGTTTGAAAGGACCACAAGGATCATCTGCTCCAACCCTCCTTGGCAAAAGCACAGTGAAGACAAGACAGCAGAACACCCTGTAAAACTGACAGCCAACTTAATGATGGTTCTTTTAATAAACATAACACTGCTTAAAATGTCTACATAAATTATCTTCTTTCTTCTCTTGGATCTGGAATCAAGGAGTATACAAAATTTCATAACAGTGGTTAAGTACTGTCTGCCCAGAGCTGAGATTTGAATGTCAAAAATGTTCACCAAAATAAAATCGTGGTTCAAAAAGATCTGTTAGACTAGAAATGTACCAAAAAAGTAGCACACAGAAGATAAGGCATTCAGAGTTCTTCTACTTAATATATTATGCTAATGTAATTACCAATTCCAGTAAGACTATTATTGGTGCTATTTCAATGTTGTACAAACTATTATCTCACTATCAGATACTTTCAGCCAAGAATCCTCATTACCATAAAACACAAATTAAGTCAAAGCCTGCAGTATGAATCCCACACTAGCATGTGTATCATATCATATACATATCATATATACGCTATCATGTGTATCAAGCATTTCACACATGAGCTGCATTTTTACCTTAAATGTAGATTAGCTTTTCAGTAACTGCTGCAATGTGTTAAAGCAGACCAGTCACAGAGAATTTCAATCATAACAGAACCCAAGAACTATATCAGGATTGCATCAAAATTTCTAACAGGATACCTGTTAGAAACAGAAACTACTTCAATCCAGTTCAAGATGTCCTGTTTTCATGTGGGAACAGGAATTTCCTGACAGTCTCAGAACAATTCTGTTATTTCATCACTCTAGAACAGAGGGATTAGAAGATTCTTCTGATGCTGCCAATAATCCACACACGTTACAGTGCACTGATGCTGTACTAGGGAACGGAGAGGCAGTAACAGAGACAAAACAAGTTTCTGAAATGCTTATTGATCTGAATCACACAAGCACAGCCAAAACATTACACAATATTTCCTAATCCACAGAAATCAGCACCTGTAACATGAACATACACACTTGATGCTGTGAAGTGAAAATCCAGATTTTTTTTTTCCTACATGACATCCTCAAAAAAGCTCCGGTGTGTCAGAGGTTTCATGTTAATGCAGTCAAGACACTTCAAGATACACACGTTCAAGTTAGTGCACACTGGGTGAAAGGAAGACAAAAACATTGAGACAGGCAGACTTTTGGCAGGCACGAATATAGAAAGGTTCTGGCAACATGTTTACAAGGTAAGCAGGGAAATTAGCAATCTCTTTTGCATTCATGTAGTGTAGCTACTGGCAGAGTACAGAAGTTACTAAATAATTTTTTTAATTACAGGACAGAAATTTTTGAATTTTGGTATAATCACAGAAAAAGCAGGAAAATGATGGACCAAGCAGAACGGGCTAAGTGAACTGTCTCACCAGGGAAATTGCACTGAGCAGCTTCTGCGTTTGTGTTTCTAATGAAGCTGGCACAATTTTTGATTTTTTATTTTTTTTTAATTTATCAGAGACTGTTAAGGTCTAGAATCATCATTTATTATAAATCAGTTTTCTTTAACTGGAATTAAAACTGTGAGATGGCATGCAAAGGTCTGGTTTTGAATCAGATACCACAACACAAAAATATTGCATTACTTTCCATGACACCCTCAGAACTCAGATTCTGATTTTTTTGGCAAGACACAAGTTAATCCCTCTTTAGAATATACAACTGGCCATCATGAGGTTTTACATTTCAGCATTCACAACTCTCCCAGCATTTGACTGTCAAAAGTAACCATGACATTGGTAATACAGACTCTCAGACAAATATTTTCCAGAAACTATAGTTTTGAAGAAACAAGGTAAGCAAAGGCTGACTCAATGTTTAAGTAGGACTTGTGACTTGAGAGTAATTTCTTTTTGAGTCCATTGACAAGTGCGGTCACTGTAAATCATATTTTTCTTACTTAAACTTTCTACTTTTTAAAAATTTTACATTCTTAAAAGAAATACCAGCTTTGTGACAGAGATGAGTAGGAAGCGACTGTTATTTGGTGCTGTTGCAATTAATCAGGCAGAAAACATGTGGACTATACTGACACTAAACAATTTTCACTTCCTTAAACATAATGTGCAATACTTAGAATGATTACAAGCAATACCACATTATGCCATGCAAACACTGGGAGCAAATTCTGAATTCCTTTGTGTAAACAATTCACCAGGATCAGGTACTTTTTGTCAGAGTAGTATGGATTGAGACACAATTTCATATTAAAATATTTTAAATTTTTCTCACATGAGATAAAGTGTCACTGAAAGAACAAATGACAGAACTAGGAAAGGTATTCATAACAAACTGGCTAAAGGAGAGATGACTGCATAGTGCTGAAAGACATAATAAAATCAGAGGGAGATTATTACTGCTGATTCTCTGGGATCCATTTTGAAACTGATTTAACAATTTAGCTTTAAAACCTGGCACAAAAATAAATGCACACGCAGAAAATATGTAGATACTACAAAGCTGAAAAGCAGCAGTAACTGCAGGGAAGGCTGGAATACCACACATACAGAAATTACTAAACTGAAGACTATAATAACAGAAATCAGATTACATTTAACACTGTAAAATGTAAATATCTTCCTGGTGAGTGTAATAGCAGAAACTTCTCTTATACACCAAGAGCTTATCAACTGTAAGTGATAGAGAAGGAACTGAGTACACCAAATCATTATTTTACATCTGTACCTTTACAGTGTGATGGAACCATGGCTCTCGGTTTCACTGGGACAAATATTCTAGCAGAGTGAGAAATACTGCAGCTGGAACACAAGTTCTTTCCAAAATGTCATCTCATACAATATTTACAAACCTTGACATTAAAATTTTATCAAGTTGTCTGACAACTCTAAGATTAAACAACTTGACAAATGACCATATTCAATATTGTAATGAAACACTATTTCTAAAGTTCTTATCTGTACAAGAAATCCGTAAAGTTTTGACTTACATATAAAGAAACTCCAATCAGGCTACCAAATATGCCAAAATGTAACTGTTGCTCTGATAGTATGAAACAAACCAAAACCAAGCAGTCATGGTGATACAGAAATTTAGGTCTTTTTCGTCACTTCTAAGCTCTTTAAAGTAAGATGTACACATAAAGGAACATTATATTCTCCAGTTCTTCTTTCTATTTTGCAACACTGCCCCCTGATCAAAACCAGTCTTTGAAACACAGCACATGTGGATTTATCATTTTACCTTATTTACTGTAGTCCCCAAACCTACTTGCCTTTTTGGAAGTATTCATAATCTTAGAATTCCACTTACTCTCAGCTGTAGCTTGGCTGTTACCACACCTTTTGTCAGAGACAAAACTAACCCAAACTCCACAGCTCTACTGCTCTGCCACAAAATTGAAAAATATGCCCACCACATGAAATTGCACGCTGTGTTTATTTTCCACTATGCCTGTGCTTCACTTTCTTCATATATTAAATCAGGATATGATAAGCTATCTTCTAATTCATAGAGTGTCTAAAACTCCAATACACCTAAATGGGATGCCCAGTTGACCCTATTCACCACGCCACTGTCAAGAATTACTGTGAGACAGCTTTCAGCTTTTGCTTGTTTGGTTTTGCAAAGCTTTGCAAAGCTCTCATGGCTTCTGCTTATCACTGTGTTCCTGTGGCCCTCTGTAAAGTTGCCTCTTTTCAGCCACTGAGCCAGCCCTGCAAATGCAGCTGTACAAAGATTTTGGTGTACCAGATTAGACAGTATTGAAGTAGTTCTGGTAACAATTTCTCTTTTGTTAATTAAAAATATTGCAGCATATAGACAAGGAAGTACATTAAAAATGAAGCATGCTTGTATAAATCTAACATAAAATATTTATATGCAAAATTAGCTTTAAATCAGCTTATCTCTGGCATCTGAGGAGGATTGGAAGCTTATGCTTTTTTCAGAAGATCACTCCCCTAGAGATCAAAACTGCACTTTCATCCTTTAACACAGGTATATATTTTTTTAAAGCAAATCTTACGAAAAAACAATAGCTCAATTAATAGATAAGGCCCTATCATGTTTAAATCACAACAAAAAGATTATCACTTGAAGGAAATAATATGAAAACAATACATTAATTCTTACAAAACAGAAATCAAGGAAAAGAATAAAAATATAGTTAAAATCAAAAAAACTAAAGTTTCTCATCCCATAAAGCGCTCTAAATGTGTTTGGGCAGGCTCAACCTGTAATATAATCTTTATTCCAAATAAAAGGCAAGGAAACATGAGGGAATAAGCCAGATCAGTCTTGAAGCATATGTCTACAGTTTCTCTACCATGTCGTGCAGCAACAGACATATGAAATAAATAGTTCAGCATGTGTTTTTTGCTTTTGTTGTTGTTAGAAAACAACCAAACCAGATTGACAGGCATGATCCAAATATAATAAGCTCTGTGGCATTGGCATAAAACTCCTGAGAGCAACAGACTAAGGAGGGAACTGTAGCCAGAGGCTACAAAGGAAGAAATGCATTTGGTCTAAATGTTTCCCAGTATATCCAGTACTTACAAGTAGTATTATAGAAAAACATCTCAGAAATTTTAAAATAATTAGAAAAATAAAGAGTGTATACTGATTGCTCAAACACAATAAAATTACACTTATTAAGCGTTATTGGAAAAGCCTTTGTATTCAAATTGCCTATGTAAGAAATAATTTCCTTTTGACATAAAGCATAAGGCACAATGCTTGCTTAAAAAAACAAAGCAAATATGTATTTTGAAAATTATCTTGGAAAGGAACTTAAGGCTTGAATTTTCAGCTCTTAAACTTAAGCAGAACTCCAAAGGAGCTGCACTTACATAACAGTAAATTCCTCTCTGTGCTAGTTCAATTTCCTATATGAAGAAGACATAGCTTCGCTACTATTTTATCAGGTCAGGTTTTAGCCCCTTCTCCCTTTTATTCCCTCCTCCTCTAAGCCAGTTTTCTCTTTGGACCTTTCTAATGCCCTTTTCCAGGACTTCACACACTGTATCTGATTAAGAATTACTGAGTTACAGTGGCAGCAATATCACTGCTTCCTGCTGCAGGAGGAAATGCTAAAGGCTGCCCCCCAATAGCTAATAAAGAAAAACTGAACAGCACAAACATCACGGCACCTGAGTCAATAAAGATTTTAATCCAACTTTTCAGATAAAGCTCCACAAGGTCTTGCTTCCCTGACCCCAACCACAGAACCTTCCACAACTGAACCAAGCCTGACCTCATGCAAGCATCTGCTTGGTAAGCAGTATTCTAATTTGCAGGATGTTAAGTGACCTATTTTTTCTCATTTCAAAAGTTAAAAGCTAGCAGTATTTTGCTGTTATTAAAAAGAAACACAAGGTAGGCTCCTCTATCAGTGCAGCCACAGCTCTTCTGGAAAGACAAGAGGGAAATGCTTACTGAAGAACAGCTTCAATGCAGACAAGGCTATTTGGATTAATACTTCCTTAACTGTCCTTCCAGGAATCAGATTCTTGCCCTGATTATTATTATAATAAGATATCTTGCAAGGTTATCTTAATTTACTATAAAAAAAAGGAAGTACTACATTTAGTGGTTGAGGCAACAGCCTTCAACTCAGAAATTCAAACATCAAACTTCTACTTGTCAATCTGAAGGTTCAGCCTCTTAAGATATTTTCACTCCAAATCCACAAAATATTCACTGGGAAGAATGCTCTAGCAAGAAACCAGGTTTTGAGACACTTTTTATAATACATTCACAGCACATTACAGTTTTATATGAACACTGCAGAAATATCTGACTCTAAAGCCAAGTAATTATTGCTTATTTATGCAAAGACAAATCTACATGTCATTTGAAGTCAGATAATGATAATGAATTTGTTCAGTGCAGTTTCTAATCTTATGTAATCTAATAATATAAACTCAATTGCATTTCAAATACTAAAAAGGAAGCAAAGGGCACATAAAATAAAGGCATTTCAAGAAGGAACTTGAGGAACACACAAGGTATTAATAAATAAAAATTAGAGATACTATGAAAGGAGTTAGTTATGAAATAAATACTGTATTCACAAAGAGATAATGAAATGGAAGGTTTGTAGAAGACAAAACACAAGGCAGATAGTTTCCCTTCCATACAACAAGAAACTTGAGAATAATGAAGACTCTCACACAACTGCCATCCTCATTTCTGCCTGCATCATTCTGAACTTAATAAAAAACAACAAAATAACTTAATAATTACCAACACTTAGTCACCACACAAACAGCTAATTACACCCTCAGAACCACAGTCACTGAGATAAAAAACTCAGAAATAAGGAAAATGGTTTTTGTCCTACTTTCCTGATGTTGATTTTGGTATCAAAGAAAGTAGTAGGAAAAAGTATTTTCAGGTCTGAAATGATCAGAAGAGCATGAGTGCAAAATTATAGCTTAACTTACATAAAAACGGCTCACAAATGGGAATGTTTTGTCCTCAAAAGAAGTTATTAAATTCTGTGAGCACCTTCAACTTCATTAAACATTGAAACAGACCTCATGTCAGAGCTATGACTGTTCTAACGTGGACCTTCCTTCTGTGAACACCAAAGAAGTCAAATCAATCTTTATACCAGAGGCAGCAGGAGCTTTTGGAAAGTTCCATCACATTTAGCATCCTCGGAGTGTTGCTTTAAACATTATTACTTGGAAGGGAAGACTACAGGATTTTCTATGGAAAACTTCAGGCATTAATAATTTTCCTCATAAGAGTTAAAAAGGATCCTTTCCAATCAAACTCTATTTCTTGTCTCTCTCTTTCATTTTCACTTTTAGGAAGATTTAAACACTTCTGTTTCATGACAGCCACAACCAGTTTCTACCTAAGGGAATTACATACCATCTGGCAGAGTGCTCACATCCATCTGCCTTTCAAGCAATTGCACCCAGAAGGTGCACAAATCGACATGAAAAAGTAGAAACTCTTCATCTATGCTCTCCTCCTCTTCTGAGTCTCCTTTCTAGTACAGGAGAACTAGCACCAGCTAAAGGACGGGCAGGGACTCAGAAAGAAAGGATGCATGCAGTCCTTGTGTTACCAGCCTTCCTCAGCTGACAATAATCAACAACCTCCTTTGTTAGGAGGTCAAACATTCAAGCGGAAGGTTTCACTGTAAGCTGAGGATATCACACATTTATGATACTCCAGCTGTTTCTTATGCCCCTTCTTTAAAAATCACATCACCAGATATCCCAAGTACTACTCAAGGGATGTAGGGGAGAAATAGGCACAAGGTAATGAACAATGTTTTTATTGGAAAGACTGGCTTAAAGTGACTTCCTACTATTCTCTGTAAGACTGAAGAATTGACCCAGGTTAGTTAAACGTAAAGTTCCCTCTCACTTGGCCTGGTGTCCCTGTTCAATTTCCTGCACAGTGCCACAAGCCTCTGTTTCAGCAGAGAAGAAGGAATGCCTGGAGCTTGGGGAGAGAGGAATAATGGGAGAAAAAAGGCCCAAAGATACATTCGTAAAGGCACTTCTGCTGAAAGCACTACTCAAGGCTACTGTCACTTAAGGAGCTGGATTGAGGGTTTTTAAACTCCTTCTGCTTGAATAACACAGAATACACATACAGGTCTACACCAGCTCAGTCACCCACTAGACAGCTTTCACTCAAATTACCACTCCCATGAGACACTCTACGGAACCATTTGCCTTCTCCATGATGTACAACCACTGTGATCCACCAGTTCTTGGCACTCCAAGCATCTGTGGGCCTTTTATTTCAAAATACTTCTAGGTCATGGCAGGCTCCTTTGGAAATCTTACTGATGAATTGTAGTCAAACAGCATTAACCTCATCCAGCCCTCAGCGCAGGTCAGGTGCCACCCTGAGGGCACACTTTGAGAGCAGCTGCCAGTGTTTGTCCCACAGAGGTCAAAGGGCAGAATGAAGGCCCAGATAACCTTTTTATCCAGCCCCTCCTCAGAGGAAAAATGGAGCGGAAACAACTCACAGAGCTCCCCTGCCTTTGTCCCAGAATACCTTGTAAGGAAGCACCGCCTTACCAAACACTCACTAAAATAACTTTCTGTCCTGCAGTTTTCCACGTAAAACTAAACCATGCCACATTTCAAAGCAATACGTTTTCAGTAACTATCAAAATAATCCGATGTTATTTTTTCCTTATTTTTCTAGCCCTGTTTCCTTCACTCTCAGCACTTTGTAAGGACATCTTCATGTGTGTATTCCACATTATGTCTGTTGCAAAGTTTGGTAAACACTTAAAATATGATGTTGCTTTCTTTCAAAGCCACAATGAGGGCTCACTTTACCAAAGGCCAGAGCACTTGGCTCATCCTTCTGCCAACTCAACTCAGACACACCGTGCAATGCAGCTCAACTCCCAAGATGGGTCTTCCACCTCTAAATTTTCCACTTAAGCAAATTAATGATCAGTAAAGATGGGATACACCCAGAAGACAGAAAACCACTTATTCAGCAAGTCAAAAATGGATACGCTGGCACTGAAACTTATAGTTGAAAGTGAAATGCATCCTAAAAAGGATACCAGATTTCAGCTGCCTGCTGGCAGTAAATATTTCAGGGATGTCCCTAAGATGATTTCTACTGAGGACAAATAGTACGTTCTTGTTGAAAGCAAAGAGTCTGGCTTGATAGGGAATAGACAGTTCTTTTATGCCTCTAATGGATTTATTCCCTGATGTTCAGTATTTCTCAGAAAGGATGTCACTTCCTCAGAGAATTCTGCTGCTCTACATTTTAAGAACTCAAATGTTTCAGTGAAGCTCAGCTTGAATTTCAGAAGCTGATAGAGAAAACCAAAAGAAAAGGACAAAAAAAAAAAAGGTATCTGGTGCTTTAAAATGCTAAAATCCTTCTAACTAAAAGACAGCAGCAACCAGAAATCCAGAAACACCCTGATGGAGCTAACTGTAATCTCACATACTTTCTGGAAGTGGGTGTGTTGACGCTTTGCATGCCTATCTTTTCACATGCAAAAGACAACACCTGACATGTATGTAACTTACAGAGTTTGCCCTGTAGTCTTAACTATCCTCCCATAAACTTAACCAACAAAAATAGTAATTAACACAGGTGTTCCATCATCTTTCCAAAATATTTTTTTAGTAAGAAGGTAACTAAGGATAGTTTTACCATTCAATAGAAAAAGATGACTCTTTAATGTGGGTGTGTGCCAATATATGAAAACTATTTACAATGAGTATTTTTGCAGTGGTCTGGACGATCATGAGCCCAAATGTTGAACACTCCCTAGCTGCAAATTATCTCTGCCCTGAATCACTGTGCAGCCCTGCACAGAATAAATAGGTGGAGGAAAGAAAGTCAAGATGAAAATTATTTAAGCACATTAACACTTGTAATTCAAGAAGCTATAATGTCCCAAATTAAATTTAGGACAGAGATAGACTTAGATGCACCCTTATTAAGGGACTGCCTTAAAAGACAGCACAAAAGGCAGCGGCACAGACAGTGCAGGGGTGTGCAAAGCCACCAGTGGCACACTGAGTGTGCCCAGGACAAGCTCCTGTCCATCTGCAATTCTCAGGGAAAACTTCCTCCCAGGGCAGTCAGGCCTTCTCCAGTCTTTTTTTACTCTAAAGAATTTAGACAAAACCAAGAATTTCTACTTTACATAAAACTGAGAGAAAACCTGGTTCAACAATAAAATCATAAAGGTGTTGCAGGAAAACAATTTTTATGTGTTTGAGGCAACACAACATGCATAAAGAAAGTGTAGATACCTAGCTTAAACTGAGAAGAGTTTTACTGCAGTCCACATTTGATAATGCATGCAAATACAAGATTTCAACATATATCATGAGGAATATAGTAACAACACAACCTTGAAATGAAAATTAATATCAATGCATGAGAAGCAGAGAAAAGTAGAGACTTTTTTCAGAGGGGGAAAAATGAAGAAAAGAAAGGTGCTATAAATACATAAAAATAAAAGACAAATTGATGTTGATTCCTAATAAATGGGAAATCTTACCCTGTATGTTACTACAATTTGTAGAAAACTGGCACAAGACAATATTTAACTGTGGCCTGAAAGCAAGCATCCCTCCATTGGTACAAATTGTAATTGAAGATGTCAGGGTTAGGTATAAGCTTCCCAATGCAGTTGTGCATTTGTGAGAGATAGAGATATGTATCTTCTTTCTCATTTTGAACAGCGGCACATACATTTAACTTAGGTGAAGTTGCCCTTCTAAATCTAGCCTTGGAGCTGTCAGCATCACTGGGTAGTGCCAGTGCTAGTGAATTCATACCAATGGCAAAAGCTAAGACACTCAAGAAAAGGCCATTTTGTTTACATTCTGAGCCATCATTTAGCTATCAGGTAAAATACAAGATTTGTTCACAGAAATTAAGTAGTCAGAAATGAAAAATTATCCAGGATTTCTGTTCTGTTTGTTATGTCAAAAATATTGGATCACATATTTGTTGAAACTAAAAAGAGGATATAAACTGAGAAAACATTAAGAATACCCTAAAAAATGGGAGCATTGATGTTATTTTTAGCTAGCAACTTTTCCTTAATTTCATTAGGTACCAGGAGAGAGCTTCAAAAACACCATGCAATTTATCTGCACAATTTTATTAATACCTAGATTTTGATCTCTTTCCTACTACAACTTCATCCTGCAATCCCACAATGCCAGTGCTGAAATAGCATTCAAATTTCGAACTGAAAACCTGAAATATGGTAATTTAAGTAATGCTGAGGTTGTTTGTGTTTGGCATTCCAGAATCTTGGCCAATGTACTTTAGGAAAGGAAAGTGTCTTGCATTTGACATAAGAGTGGCTGGCACACAAACAGCCACTGCAATCAGCATTACTCCCAAACAAAACTGACAACTTAAAAATAAACAACAATAAAAAGTGATTGATGCTAGAAAGGCACAAGAGGAGTGACACACTTAGAGGGAAAACAGAAATACCATTTTCAAAAAGTACAAAAGCTTTCACAGAAAATTATCATTGAAGTACACCACTATGAATGCTTAATGTGAAAATCTATCCTGAAAGAACTGGGGCACTAAAAGGAAACAAAACAAAGCAATCTGCTACTTTACTGTGTGAACACAACCTTGACCAAAACATGCCTAAAGCACAGTTTCTAGTTCAGTAGCAACAACCCAGATCAAATCCTGATGCACACTGCCTATTCATCTGAAATGCCACTACTGCAGCTGCTACATTAATCCAGCTTTTAGCACTATTTCCTCCTTCTCCTACATCCTTTGCTGTGTGCAAGGCACTCCCAAAAAAGGATGTGGCCACCATGGTTAAGCCTTCAGGAAAAGAGCATTAGTGGCATTTAGATTATGTGTTTTCCTTTCCTTTCTTTTGCTTTACCAGTTGCATACATCTTAATAAAACTAACAGTGAAACAGGTCTCATTTCAAAGGCTGATCATTTAACATATACTCAAGTGCTCTTTACATTTTTAATCTTGCCAAACATGCCTTTATAAACAGGCATTGTATTACAGCAGCACTAAGGATAAAATGCCAAAGTGGCATTTAGAGCTTTATGAACATAAAGCCCACTGGCAACGCCACAAATCAAACAACAAAGGACCGAGAACGCATAGGGGCGGGGTTTTTTTTTTTTTTTT
>VYXF01011294.1:298623-373231 GCA_013397295.1 Polioptila caerulea
TTTTTTGTTAAAAGTTCATATGAATAAATATGCAAAGCATAATAATTAGCATATTGTTTTCAACTGCAATGCTGCTATTTTCATCCCAAGTTTTACACCAGCACCTATTTCATCTTGGGGACACTAGTGTTTGAGGATGGAAACGCCGCATCTGTTGTACATTACATACTAACAGTAGTGAATTACAAAGATTTTCATCTGTTTGGAGGAAAAGGTAGGAGGAATCTGTTCTTCTGGAAAGAGTTACTACTCCATACGCAGATTTACTGGGTAAAAGACCTGGCAACAGTAGATAGTGTCTCACCAATTTACCCACAAACACATTTTAAGAATTAGATCCAAATTAAATTGAATGCAAAAACCTTTCACATCAGGTCTGAAGAAAAAACAAAAAAAACCCAAAAGGCATAAATAACACAGTTCTAATCTTCAATACTCAAGGAAAGTACTCCGAGTTTTTCCATGAGACATTATCACACAAAGCTGTCTTTGGCAGGTAGACACAATTCTTCAGCAAAACTAGCAGACTTCAAACTATTCCAGAAGTGATTTGCAGTTTAGCACCACCCCACCTACAGCTCTCTCAAGAGAAGTCAGAATCCCGAAGGAAATAAAACACAACCCAGTAATACACCAAAACCAACCACAATACACCTTTTGGACAAAAAAAATCCACCCTAAAACCACCCCCACTCTCCCCACACCCCAGTTTTGCAGTGAAGCAGCCAAGTGGGAACAGCAAAAGAAGGCATGGGTTAGCACAGACTCTAATTAAGGGCGATAGATGGATGTATCAAACGAGCTCATTCTGCCAACTTAATGATTCAGCTTAAAGAATTGGAGTTTTCCTCCTGACTTCTGTCAGAGTCAAGTACATCTGGTGAGTGCATTTGAAGATTCTGCCTCTTGTAAGATAACCTTTGTCTCTGCATATAAGAATTACCAGAGTTCAGCAGAGAACGATGCATCAAAGAAAAGATGATGCTAGTTTTGTGGAAAAAATCAATCATGGTCTCCAAAAAAGCTAGACACAAATGACTTAATATTGTAATATTTTCCTTTGAACATAGTATTTATATATATATACATATATATATACACATACATCCCCCAAGGTAAAGGTAAGTACCACAATTTAAGTACTTCCATTCATTTAGCTGCCTTCACTTTATTTTAAAGATGATATCCTTAAGTCCAAAAAAAAAAGATGAAAAAAAATTCACAGCAGACGCTGGTGTGTTTTCAGCTTCAGTATAAATCAAACAGATTAATGAAGAAACAGAACTTGACCTTTCAATAAACCTGTTCAAAGTTGATCACATTTCACAAACAGGTTTCCAGTTTTGCTTTTATAAATTATGGATGATTAATGCTCAAAGACACCGGTGTGCAAGGTTCATTTCAAGATGCATTTGGAGGCTCATTCATGCCTCTGACCATATGTACAAGTTTAGCAACAGCTCCAATAGCCACAACATACAGAGAGATCTGTTCTATCGTGCTCACTATCGCAGCAAGCACCTGTTACCAACTTAAAACCTTCTAACAGGAACTAGTTTCACTCCATCAAGTAACTTTCCATAACTCCAACAGGAATTTGGAGCTCTAATTACTTACCTGTGAACATAATGCAACTGATGAACTGAATCGATGGCTATCACCATTTCAGCCAAATAAAAACGAGCCATATCTTCAGGGAGTCTGTCCTCAAACTTGCTGAGCAATGTAAGCAGGTCTCCTCCAACATAGTAATCCATAACCAGGTACTGTGGAGTGGGAATGACAAGAGAACAGAGTGAGGGGGGGGAAAAAATCACAATTGATTGAGTGAATAAAAGCCTAAACACTCATTGAAGCATAAAAATTAACTCACTGCAAAAATTGTTATGGACATAAAAAAAAAACCTAACCAAGATGCTTAGGTGCTCTGAAAACAGTAGTCAGTTCAGCTGCAGTTTAACATTTAGCCTACTTCTATATTTTTCATATTTATACCTCCCCAAATACAGTAAGCCTCATGACAAAATAGTATCAACTTCATCCACAGTCCCATCACCAAACATGAAATATTTAGATCCTCTGGACTCCCTTATGAAAACAATACCCTTTGTTAGAATGCTAAAGGAGTAAAGGATTAAAGTACAGACCTATAAAAATAAAAAAAGTGTGTTAATTTGTAATCTCAATTACGTTGCCCTAATTTCCAAGGCTTTCCCTTCCTTTTTTCCTATCACCTTCTTTTCCATTAAACAAATTACTTTGGAGAGTAAAGCTTTTAGACTATTCAGATTAACACAAAGTCTGAGAGACTTCCAGTGACCCACAGCATAATTCCAGAAACTGTTGACATTACACATGATACAGGACCTGGCAACATAAAATACAACATGTCACCTTCTCTAATTGAAAGGATGGAGAAAAATATTGATTTCTTATGTATTAATGAAACATAAAACTTGCCAGCCATAAAAGTGGAGGCAGACTTCAAAGAAATCAGAGCCTTTCCACATTTTATTGTATTTACAGAATAAAATAACACTTCTTTTAGCAACATAGTTAAAATGACTGGAAAAAGTGAAACTTAGGTGTAAAACTCAGGATTAATATATTTTAGCTTAGTTTAGTTTGTTTTTAATTATGAAACAGCACCTGAAAGGGCAAATGGGGGAAAGAAAAAGAAATCAAACTAATTATAGCTAACAAACTAATTATAAACTTTCTAATTTAACATGCACTGCTAAGATATTACTTTCAAACATCATTGTGGACAGGTTAATTGGAATCACAGAATATCCTGAGCTAGAAGGGACCCACAAGGATCATCAAAGTCCAGCTCCTGGCCCTTCACAGGACAGCCCCAAGAATCAAATCACATGCCTTACAATATATTTCCACTAGACTATCTGAAAGTTTTTGCTTGGAGTTCCAGTCTGTTTCCAGGAAGGCAGCCTATCTCCATTTGAAGCAGTGACTCGTAAGAAGACCATAAATAATAAAAAAAAGACTGAAAATGTAATAATGCACACCCTAATTTGTTTCTTTAGAATTCTGAAAATGCAATCTAAAGGGACAATTAGTATTAGTTCCCCTAACATGTTTGCCTTTCCCATTTTCAGAAAAAGACACTAAAATATGAAGAAAAAAATCCACAAAATTATGCCAGCTCTAGGGAAGATGAGGAGCAGGCAGAAATATTACATCTGTTTCTTTTCCCTCATACTTTCCATAACAATAAAGGTGATGAACGAAACTTTAACATTTTGATACAGAATAACGTGGGCATCCTCATTGATTCTAAGTGCCTAAGAAAGCACAAAAGGCATTTCCACAAGATCTTAAATGTGTTGATAGTCAAATTTTCATCTAGTCAAATTTTCATCTGTTGCTTTGTGACAGGAATAATAACCTTCACTTAAATTATGTTCACAATCCTTATAGAAGATAAGTAGCTTCTATTCAGTGGTGCTCCTATGCTCCTTCTGGAACAAGATGGATTGTATTAGTTTCTTGTGTTCTACAGTTTTAGAAAATGCATTAAGCCTTTGGAACTTCAGATATTGATTATTAAGTGATGTATATTGTACAGACATCTCCAAGAGCTGAACTTACTGATTTGAAAATATATTGAAAATAAAACCCTTCCGATTCTCCTAACTGATGTGGGATCTCTGCACTCATTCTTCAGCATTTTTAAAACCTCTGCAACTCAGCTACTGGATATGGCAAAAAAATGGAATTTTTGCTCTTAAAACACAAGATTCTGCACTTCCTCCTATGTTTGCAAGAGCCTAATGACATAGAAACCTTCAACTCCTTGAATAAGCCAACACTTAAATTGTATCTCAGGGTATTAAGCTGTGCAAATAAAGTTAAATACATGCGTAGGAATGACAGTTAAATCCAAAACCTAAATTACAGAATTCTGTCAAATGTCCAATGTCATATATCCATGTCCTTATAAAAAAATAAGGTTTTTTAATAGCTTTAAAAATACTTTCTAAATGTACACAATCATCCAGATCTACCCAAGTCTCAAATCCTTCTCAAAATACTACTGTACGCATCATCTTTCCAAGAGAAAGAAAAAGCATAGATTTAGGAATTCTAAATTCTAGGAACTAGTGGAAGCTTAACACAGGCATTTAATCCTAAATCACAGATTCATTTCATGGGAGGGACCTCCTCAGACCTCATCTGCTCAAGGAGGGTCAGCTAGAAAAGGCTGATGACGACTGTCTCCAGCTGGGATTTGAGTATCTCCCAATAAAGAAGAGTTTCTTGTTTTCAGATGAGACTCAGTGTATTTCAGGTTGTGTCCACTGGTTCCTGTCCTCTCCCCAGGCACCACTGAGAGCAATCAGCTCCCTTGTCCTGATTCCCTCCATCGAGTGTGTTTATACACATTGATGACATCCCCTCTCTCTATCCTACACTATTTGCCCTGAAGTATCCCAGCTCCCTGTACAGGAAGGATGCCCCAGTGTCTCAATCATCTTCCTGGCCTTGCAATGGACTGGCTGCAGCAGTTCCATCTCTCTTTTGCCCTGGGGAGCTCAGACCTGGAAATAGCACCTCAGATGCAGCTGGGGCAGGGCTGAGCAGAGAGGAAGGACCTCCCCTGACCTGCTGGCAACACTTTTCCTTGCAGCCCAGAATACTCCTGGCCTATTTTACTGTGAGAGTGCATTGCTGGCTCATGGTTAAGCTTGTTATCCACCAGGGCCTCGAGTAAAGCTGCTTTCAAATCACCTGGCCCCCAGCATGTACTGGGTTTCTTTTATTCCACCCCAGGTGCAGGGCATTGCCTTTCCCTCTGTTGAAATCCACGAGATTCCACTCTCAGTTTATTGAAGTCCATCTCAAGGCAAGCGACAGTCACTGCATAATCACATCCACTGCTCAATCTACACAGATTTTTTTTAAAGGCCACTTGTGTTACATGTGATTTTAATAAAAAGCATATGGAGAACCCATGATGATACAAACTCCCAGTATTACTGATATTTTGCCCAGCAGGCTGCAAAACCAGCTCCTTCAGCACACTATCAAAGATGAAGAACAGAACCTGCTCTGTGCTTAGTGAAAACAAGGAAACTGGCAAGAATAAAACAAATTCTAGCAAGCTGCTCTGGAATATATAACATTTTCTTTGAAATGTTGTTAATGATAAGCTCAGAATTACACAATACATGAGATTATTTTTACTGTCCACATTAACAAAGCAGGAAGTTGGCTGGGAAGTTTTTACACCAACAGTTAGACTTACAAATGCAGAGCCCAGTTTCTATATAAGTCTACCAAAATCCATGGATCCCCAGGCATCAGAACAGAGAGAAGAAAGCGCAATATAATGGCAAAAAACACTGCAAATCTGCAAGAGTTCCATTTGTAGTGCTTTTGTATTGGACAGACTGGGAGGAAAAAATTACTGTGGCTGTATAGTAGATTTTTAAAAAATTATTAGACTTGCTTATGATAGAGAATCCAAAGCACAGGGTAATAAAAAATAAATAATCAAAAGCTACCAATGCATAGCTGTTTACTTTTTCAGGCATAAATATTACCGAAACTGTATTTTTTAAGTGGGAAAGATTTTATAGAAAATTGGCCACTTTTCCTCATATTAGTTCCTTTTTGCAAGTCATGCAAAATACTCAAAAATTAAATAACATAAAAGAGACACTTTAATCTACAACTGCAGCTTCCAACTCTTATTTATGAGCATTTAGTGGCATTCTTCCATGCTGCAATAACATTTTATTGTTTTGTAACAGCTTGCTGAGTTTAAATCCTCAAAATAGCAAGTTGTTTCAAAACAGGGCTACCCCCAATGTCTCTCTGTAAAACAGTAATCAGCATGGGTAATCATAAAAAATAATAGTAAAATAGAAAATCTATGTTATTAAGTATACTTTCAATTTTATGAATCCAATTAAACTGAAATGACAAAATATAAGAAAGAATTGGCAGATAGACCAAGGTTTATCAACAAATCAAAGTGGTTTAGAAAACAAACCTGCCTTCCTGAGATATTTATAGCAAAACTTTCAAAGTTTCTGAGCAGTCTCCACCCTTCAGAATTTTATGGAAAAAATCACAGATCCTCAGATCTTCCTTCATGGTCCGTATGGTCCAGAACACAAAATTAATAAACAAACTACTTTTCTGTCTCAAACCACAACCAAGAGTCTACATTTCCACACAGATATATATATATATATATATGTATATAAAAGCAACACTCACTAAATAGTTTTCATCCTGGAATGCATAATGCAATGTTGTGATCCACTGGTTATCTCCATTCACTAACACGTCCCTCTCTTCTCGAAAACAGGCTGTCTGAAGGGGGGAAAAATAATTATAGGTAAATTTAGGTAAACTATATAAAGAAAAACATTTAGCAAGTTGACTGTGTTTTGACATTGTATTTGGGGAAAAAAAAAAAATAAAAGCTGCCCCTCAGTTAAGAAGTCATTTATTACACTATCCAAACATGATAAAAACCAAAAAAAAAAAAGAGGAGAGCCCACCTTCTTCAAATTTGAACAGTTGTACTTCCCTGTACTGCTAAGGGAAGCAAAGGGATAAATAAGCTGCTGCTTCCCATTGTCAAAAATGTCAAAATCTTGATGCATCAATAATGACAGAATAGCAATGTATGATTAAGAAAAGCAATCAATAATGGCATTAGATAATTGTAACTGCACTAGGAGCCAGAGAGCTGGAATCTGGAGTCTTGTGTTGCTTTATCTCATCATGCTGTTAGCCTAGTTTTACACTTGACTTTTCACATAAGGTTCTCTTAATTTGAAAGTAGCTGCCAATAACTCCAGGTAGTCATCACTTGATAATCATTAACCTCTTTCTCCACACCCCTTGCTCAGGAAAAGCAGGGAGAGGCAAATATTGCTCTTGCCAGATATAAGCTGTTGATCAAACATCCCAAGAGGTTTCCCCTCACTACACTGGAAAGAAAAACAGGAGGCAGGAGGTGTCTTCATATCAAGTGGAACAGAGGAGGAACAAGAACTGCCAACAAATGCTTTAATTGTGGAACACATGTCTGTATGAAACAAAAGATAAAATGTGAAGAAAATAGCCAAGTGCAAAGCAGCAAGGCATTTAATCCAATTAAGGTCTTGCAACTTGCCCTGACTAGTGGAAAAAATACCTCAGCAGAAACAATTTTGCAGAATGACAGACAAAAATGACCAAACAGATGAAAAGTCAAAAAGAAACTATAGCAAAGAAATCCCATCAACATTTTGAAGGGAGTTCTGAAGTGAGTATCACGAGAAAACAGAAGGCACCAAATAACAAAGCCAACACACAACTTTGTTCAGAAAAGAAGATCTAAAAGATAGTGCAAAGGAAAGAATAATATTGCACGGGCTCTATTTAGAAGGTAGATGGAGAGTTCGAAAAAAACACAGGCCATATTTTATTCCAGCACATTCTGCTCTTCACAAAGATGTTTCATCATTTTTGAACCCTTCTCTGTCTCTTCCATCTCTGAGACAGTCAAGTTTAAAGGAAATTCAAGCCTTTGCCTTTTATTTTTTCAGTTTGATTTCCAATAGGAAAATAGCAGAACTCTGGCATGGCTTTCACTGGTTGTAGGATTTGGAAAGTGAAGAATGAGAAGTGAAATATCATTTGAGATTGAGATACACACAAGAATACATGCAGCAAAATCAGAGCAGCAATTAACTCCCTCCTCCAAGTAAATAAGTGCTTTTTTTTGGTGAATACAGTGAGTAAGAACTATGCAGACCAGGACAAGTTAAAATGACATACTTTAATCATTGCACAATGCAGGAGATAAGTCAGTGAAACTGGAGAAAACAGCAAGACATACTTAAAACAAATACCTTCAAAGGTTATTGAATGAAAAATAGACTTGGGATAGGAGAATGAGCATGGATCATCTTCAGAAGGAAGAAAAGCTGTTTGATGCTTCAGCTTGATTTTTTTTCCTTCCTTGTTTGTAAATTCTTGACATATTTCAGAGCGAAATATGTTTTCACAAGGATAAATAACAGGTAGTTTCTCTACTTGTTATGACACAATTAGGATTAGTTACTAGAGAATTTATATAATTCCACTTGTTTTTGCCATGATTTGACAAAAGACCATGCATTCCTTGAGCACTCCAGACACCCACCTCTGGGCAGTATGCCTAGAGCTGAAGCAACAGCTACTATCACAGCAGATCCTAGCTGAGACAGCGACAGCCAGAATTGAAGTGGTAAAAAAAAAACCAAAACAAACAACAAAAAGAGACAGTAGCAGTGGTTCTTTTAATTACTGTAACATGGCTCAATCAGGCTTTTTTTAAATGAAGCCTTTTTTTATGCCTTCCATTATTCCAGCATTACATTTCATCTTCCCTGGACAGCCTCCTTAAACTGCTGGCAGAGACCTGCAGAGGTCATCTGATCCAACTCTGCCACAGTAAAGCCAACTCAGTGCTGTGGTCCTATCTCTCCTGTTAACCTGGCCTTCAAGCAGCCAAGAATTTGACCTGCTCTGCTGTAGGGTGCTCACAGCTCAGAGTCAGAACCTGCTGGGGGTGCTGACTGCTTCCATGCTGCACAATATTTGTCCTGGTCTCTCCTGAGCCTCATCTGGCACCAGCCCGGCACACGTGTAACTCTAAGTGACTGTCAGCGCTCAGGGTAACAGGTCTGGGAGTGTAACAGCAACATGTCACACACTTCCAGGTACTCCTTGTATCAGTAACATTCCCAGTCCTACATCCCATCTCAACAGTGGCAAGTATTTGGAAAATTTATCCTCTGTGTTATACAAAAAAGAACACTGATTTTGCCACCTGTCTAATTTTATCGTAACAAAGTTTTAGCACTCAGAGCTTGCAGTCATCAACCTTAACCTGGCATTCTCAAGCCTCTTTTGAGAGGCTTGAGAGAATCCTCCTCCCTTTCTGCTTTTACAAATGACTCCTACTTCCCACACTGTTCATACAGAGGTATATGAACATATAGATCTATCTATAGGCTTTTGTTTTGAGACTGTACAATTTTCCTATGTATCTGTGTTAGTGCAGCATACTGCTAATGGAACCAAAACAGGTCATTTTCCCCATCAGAAGTAAGAAGAGCATTTATGAATGCCTAAAAATGATGGGTTACAGTTACTAAAGGTCACGCTTTATAATGCATTTTCACTCCACACGCTTCTCTTTCCACTGTATACCCATGGGTTACAAATACATGGAAAAACGTAGCTGTAATTTTTTTTAGGCTAATGGTTCAGACTTTCAGAAATTCAGCTGGACCCATGGGAGGAGTATTTTTAATACCTTGCATAGAGAAAAATTTTTGAAACCTATTTATAACTGTAAGTTAATGAAAAGAAACAGTTTTCAAACTCACTTTAAAAGGGTACATTTTAAAACAGAGTGGAGCTTTATTCCTGGTCTTTTCTTTTTCAGTGAAATAATAAAACTTACAGTAATGACATTTGTCTTGGAATGAAATACCTTGTTGTATCAAGACTTCTGTCAGATTGCTCCGCATCTGAATCATTTCTGGATAAAAAGCACTGTGCACATCTAACCACAATCTGCAAGCCATTTATGCTTCTTAATGTGATAACATTCTCATTAAAATAGACAGGATGTGCACACATCATAAATAGGCTTTAATTTGTCTGAAAACATTTTTTTTAAAGTGTGATGGTTTCCCATTGATCTCACTTCCTACCAAAATGTAATTAAAACATAAATGCGGAAATCTGAATAAACTTGGAAGCAGTTGAACAGCAAGGCAGCCTGAGAGCAGAAAAGTTGAGGTCTCCAATAAAAACTATATATTTATGAGTGTATTTTTAGTAAGCATAGATGAAGAATTTCAAAGCAAATTAGAGCGTTAGATACATGTTCCATCTAAAATTAATACACAAGTATTCAGGTGCAGGCTGCATTTTATAAGCTCCCTTTCAAAGGAATCCAGGGGAAATATTTCAAGGACTTTATGAAGAGCAGAGTTGTATAACGAAAGTAGGCAGCTAAGGCAAAAGCAAGGCTGGTAGAAGAGCTTTTTCAGACACAAAATGGACTCCAGTTATAACGAGGAACATTCAATCACATATTTTTGTAGATGAACATTTTTTAGGAAACATGGACTCTAATTAATTTGAAACTTGTATCTTTCTGGTTTTTCAGTCTACTCATTGGGCTTTTACTAAGTTCCAAGTACTGATAAACTAATAGGCTTGATGAGCTATAGCTCAGCAATTACCTTCTTATAGCTCAGTAACTCCCTTCCACCATGGAAAATACCTGCTAAAGATTACTTTCCCAACTGGAACACAGGCATTAAAAGATCACTTGTGTAGATGGTAATTCTTGGGCAATTACAGAAAAGTCTAATGTCAGAAACAGTCAGCCCCACAGAAGTCAAGATTCCAGGCTATTTAAACCCTTCTGAAGAATTGCTTTAAGCTTATTTAATATTAATCTTTATACTGTCAGTAAATAGTACAGCACTTCCTCCATCCCTCTAATAAACATGGAGACTTGTGGACAGAGAAATGACAAATCAGCAGAGTAAGAGAGGACACAATCATGGAAAACATTACTGTAATCTTACTTCAGCTCTCTTCAGCATCTCCCACTTATTAAGTATTTTCATGGCAAAAACTTTATCCGCATTTTTCAGTTTTACTACTGCAACCTGGAAATGAGAAATAAAAGATAAGTTACAACAAGAAAATGCATGCTGTTTTCATTTTTATGTAACCTTGCAGTTTTGGAGGTTTTTTCTGAGTGTTCCAGACACATTTTTTCTAGGCACACAATACCACACCATCAAGAGAGAAACACCTCAATAGCACAGGAAAATTCTAAGTTTATTGTAAGCTTTTGTTACGTATCACACTTCCCCTATGAATTATTTTTTCTAGGTGACTGTCAATGAAAACTGGCATTTCTGACCATCACAATTCTTGCTCTGTCCTGCTGTCATGAAGCTCTCTCTGGCTCTATGCTTTATATTCCAGGACTTCAGTCTTACATACTAATTTAAACTTTAGAGTCTTTAAGAAAAGGTAATGCTACAGCAGCTTCTAAATCAAGATAAACAATGTGGGTTTGGTTTTAAAAACAAATAAAAGTGTAGATTTGCCATAGAGCAACTTACACTCTCATTTCAAATAATGCACAAGATTTTCTTTGAATGGAATGACTTCACATTTTTCCACCTGAAGAGCTCATTCAATGAGCTCTTTATCGTGTCTATCGTAAGAAGCAGGGAAATAGCGAAATGCACAATTTCTAGAGAAGTAAAACTTAACAAAACAAGCCTGCCCAGCTGCCCCTTCTCCCCTCATAGCTTCTGAAACATTAGATGCCATAGGCCTCTGTAATAATAAATTAACCAAGTTCACTGACACCATCTTTTCCTGAGAATATCAGTTTTGTTTAGTTATAATATAAGCTAACAAAGAATATTTTTAGGAAAGAGGGAGGGAAGAAGTTTACACAAACTTGTTTTCACAGTTCAAGCTTCCCTGCGTATGGAAAGCTCAGTGTCTTGACCAAAATGGGAATGAAAGTGCCACAAGCCCAAAGCTGCTGATCAGAACTAGACCAGTGTTATCATCCCAACTATGGAAAAGTTCAACAATCACTACATTTTAACAACCATTCTCCAACTATCCTGTTCTGCCTCTTCCCCTTCAAAGGAATCTTAAAACTACAGCCAATAAAAGTTTATTTCTGTATGCATCTGGTTACAAATCAACATGCTGTCACATAGACTATCATCATCTTCATCCTGCAGGCCAGTGACAAAAAAAAATACGAAGGTTGAATCCTACATTCCTTTCACCTCTTTCACAATCAGTAAACCAGCAATGTGTGAAGACAGTGATAACAGAAAAAAAAAATACAGGATCAGACAGTTTGAAGAAAGTGCCATGCAAACCTCTTTCAACCATCTTCAAATGTGTCATCAGCTGCAACAGCTTCACGAACGAGGCAAAAGCACAGGTTGAAGGATTGCAATACTCTGATGTCTAAACCAACGTGTATCTCACAGGGTAGCTCTTGCCTAGCTATAGATTCACAGACCAAGCAGCTGTCACTTCCCATATGTGCATTATCAGCCCTGCTCTAGACACTTCTGCCTTCTGGGGTTCCAGGGGGAGGGAGTGGCACGGAGATAAAAAGAGCAGAGAAGACAGAAAGGTACTACATTTATTTCTTTAAAGTAGTTTATGGACTGAAATTTTTAAGGGTTATCTCACATAAGGTTCAAGTTTAGATTTAGAATCCATCAAGGAATTTTCAGATTCAAAAAACAAAAACAGATTATTACTTTAGCCTATAATATAATAATTTTAATTCATAAAGAATGTTCACCCTGCTGTGCATGGTAATCCAAGACTGGAAATCTCGAAATTTTTTTTTAGGGAAAGATGAATCCTCTGCAGTGATACATAGCCCAGAGTGTGGATTTGATCTTGATTATTCTCATGCTTTACTAGCTAAGTCTTAGAAGCTCTGGGAAGCCATTATCTGTATCAATTTCTAATGAGACCTGGCAGGAGGAGAAAGTCTTACCACTGCACCTAGTCAGTATTCAAACTGTATCCTACATAACTGGGATGACAGGGGCACCCCCAGTGATGCAGCCTGTAGGATGCAGCTACAATGTAGTTGTGCCCCAAATACCTTAAAGGGTTTTGGGACTCCTGCAGGGAAAAATTAAAAGGCTGCTGCTCCTAAAGCTGAGTAGCTCCTGTTGCCCAGCATGGAAATAATTTTTCCCCACCATTAACCATTGGAGCAGTGGCAGCCAGAGGCATAAGACAATACAAGTATTTCAAGGCCAATTTCAGGATTTCATTTCTTGCCTGGAGCACGCTCAGTACAAGGCTGTGTTATTCTGCAAAGGACTTGGTTATTGAAAAACACACAGCAAGACTGCACAGCTGCCTTAATTTCCAGTCTCCCATTCAGCATTCACTCGGACACAACTGCAAGAGCTATAGCACTGCCCTTGGTGAAGATTTGGAACACAGGCCTTCTGTGGCACGAACAAGGGCTTGGTACCTTCTGCAAATGTGTAACAGCATTGAAGAGTGACTAAAGAACAAAAATAGACTCGTGTTTACCAGCTGTGTTTACAATCTGTCTGAAGCTTTTAGTCTGTGAAAGCCATTAATGTTATTCCATATCAATAACCACCACGCACAAAAGATCAGAGACATCATCATCATCATCTTTCTGCAAACACAGCATGTTTTTGGGGGTGTCTCAGTGCTTTATGAAAGTAAATTCTAAAATGCTTATTCCAAAACTGTGAAAGTAAAACCTGACACTTCAGCAATGAGCAGACTGATGTAGTTTCTAATTGTAACAAAAAAATTCTGAATCATGACTACAAACCCAGGCAATGTTTACATATACACAGAGCATTTACTACCTACACAAAGGCACAAATACACACAGAGTTTTGTTTTGATCCTTTCCCTTCCCCAGTGAAGCTGTCAAGACTGAAGAAAGAGTAATCATTCTTGTCCTAGTGATCCTGAAGTGTCTTGCTACTGGAACTCCTTAAAATTAGATTTTTTAAAGGTTGGGGGTTTTTTTAAATTTTATTTTCCGGTGAGGAGCCCCAAAAAAATGATTGGTATGTGCTGATGTAAACATCTTGGGTTTAGTCAGATATGAAGTTTTTTTTCCCAGTCTTCCAACCATTTTCCATATTTCCCACAAACAGCAGTCTAGTTTGGCATGCTGTCAGACACCTTCTGCCCCAAGCTTGGCTATTTGTCTCTATGGTATTTGTCTGCACTTCCCCTTTGCTTAAAAAGCAATAGCCTTTTGCAGAAAAAAAACTAGAACACAAGCTATTAAAGTTGAAATAAAAAGAAAAATAAGAACAATTAAAGCAGAAAAGAAGATTCAGCATTGGCTTTCTTGTCCAGCAATAACAAGCAGACAAGAAAGAATGTTACTGCTCATAACTGTATGAGAAAAATTGGGAGTAACTAGCTCATTCTTAAGCTACAAATTCATCATCTTCAAAATATCAACAACAAAACAACCTAAAATTTGCTAGCATAAGCATGCACTGATTTTTTTTTTTTTTCAAAGCTGTAATAGAATCAACTGAAAATTTTTGTATTAGATAGAACTTTCACTAAGCTGCATTTTTATACTGCTGAGGGACACCACTAAGAGCTGTTGCCCAGTTGTTTCACCTTTCCTAGCAGCATTTCTCAGCTCCCCAGTTTAAAGTCTTTTTGTTTTGAGCTAGGTTTTTCAAACCCTGCTGCTCAAAACCAGCACAATGAAACACTCGAAGCCCACATTATTAATTTTACCATAATAATTCTGCTCCTCCCCCAAGCAAAACATCTGTGTTTTCTAAAGACAGCACTCTTACATAAAATTGTAAATAAGTAAATGTATGCATGCAGAGGCAAGGGGCATGTGAATAATTTGACAAAAAGGAAGCCCTCTCACAAGGCAGAAAAAATGGTAAGGGGAAAAACAAAACTAGGAACAATGAACTCTTACAGTTATAAGCAATAACGACTTTAAACTACTTTTTGTCTGAATTAAACTTGTAAAAACAACAAGGGAAATATTTCTTGACTATGCAAATTGAAGAAACTGAGTAGCGTAAAATCAAAATAAGAACAAGTCTGAGACTGTGCCAAAGAAAACTTGCACTAACTTTGTAGTCTACAGAATTTCAGAATTATGTTGATTCAGGAGACAAAAATTACCCCTCCCAGTAACCTAGAGCAACCTTGGTCTCATTTATAGTTTGCTGGAAAGAAAATACATTCTTTCAGATTTCTTAATCTGTCTCAGTAAATACAAGTATAGTGTAATTTAATATTAATATATTTTTTTTGTAGTTTAAGTAGCAGTAAAATTTGGTGGTCCTTTTTGCAATCTTGCTCAGATATTTACTGGTTATTTCACAGGAAAATTAGCAATTTCATACAGAACTTCTTTTCTTAGACAAATGTCTGCGTAGAACTTGTCTTTGCTAAGCTAGCAAGACATATATCCTTCCAAATATGAAGGATAAATAAATATAAATATGAAGTCTTACTTTATGAACATAAAACCTCAAACATCTTCACTGAAAGAACTTCAGTTTTCCCTTCACTGAAGAAGTTTTGACAACTAATAGAGTCATGCTATCTTCCTCAGATAAGGAATTAGAAACAAACTCTGTTCGTAGAAGAGAAGAACTAACCAATTACACAGACTGTGCCCAGAAGAGGACAGGGAAAGTTACATTCTCACTGTCCATGGGATGATTCACCACAAAGAACTTCCTGACAAAGAACTGCGGTTTCTGTGCGGTCTGGCTGCTGTGGAGTTTGATGCTGATTTAGCAGACAAAAATGACTTCTCTCAAAAACACAATGTAAGGCAGGTTTCATGTATGATCCCTCTGACAAGAAGGCACCAACATCAGGGATTTTTCTTATATTTAACACAATCTGTACACAAACTCAGCTGCAACTCCTATGGTAGCACTGACCAAGGCTAATCTTCCAGGCAGAAGTGTTTACATCAAAATGGAGATTGCAACATTCTCTGTGGCAGAGGTTTAGACTAAAGATAAATTATCCATGAGTAACTTCAGCCATCAGTCTCCTTTATGAAGAAGCTTTACTCAGATGGAGCAAAACCAAGAGTGATAAAGCAGCTAAATAAATAGTACTTTTTTGGTTATTTTTACAGCTGCCCAATGATTATATTTGCACATAGGGATCAGAGTATGTAGTGTCACACACTACAGTAAAAATTCCTTTTCCTTACATACCACCTACAGGAGTCTGCTCTTCCATAACCAAAGACTAGCAAAGACTGATTTTCACTCAAGATGCAAACATGGAAGTGAACCTGAGAACAACTCTTCTCTGTCACATGCCAGAGCCTCCAGAAATCCTCTTCTATTAAAGAGAACTTCCATTTCCAAAGGCAATGAAGACTTTGATCAGAAAACCTTTTTATTCAGGTTTAAGTTCACATGTATTTTCAGGCAGTATGGAGTATCTCCTGCAGAAGCTTTACACACTGCCCACATCTGCAATATATTTGGCTATGAACATCTCAAGGCACTGTTGTACATTAGACTGCTCTTCCTACAGTGTACTGCATGAAAAACAAAGCTCATGCACCCAAAAGAATTAAGAAAAATGGAACAGAAAGCTAACACCTTAAAGTTTTCTTGACCTAGTGATCAACAGACTTGTCTGGCAACTTCAAGTAAGAGATAGCTTAATCAGAAGCAGCAAAAGATTGTTTAGTTTGATAGCAGTAGGTGACTCCTGAAAAAGAAAATAACATCTACTCAAGTCCTTAAAAGAAATACAGGGAAAATATTCAAACATTTATTAAAATAGGAAACTAAATGACAGGAAAAGAGAAATTTCTCTATGTTCTTGGAATGTCAGTGTCAGTATTTGGCTATTTAAGCTGCTGAAAGCTACTTTCGACTATATAGTTATTAGGAAAATTAGCAATTATTAGATCTCTATACCATCAGTTATGCACTGGTCTCCACCTCCTGACTGGAGAGAATTAGTCCAGCAATGATTTATCCTCAGACAGTTGAAACATGGTCTCTTAATCCATGTGAGTCTGCCTGCTCTCAAAATTCACAAGACTTAAAAAGAGCTGTCAAGTAATGTATAAAACAAGAGGTACTTGCAGCAAACATTAGGTGGGCCTACAATATCCATTACAGCTCAATAATGTAAAATCCTGTATATCAGTGTATTGTTATTAACTGTCTCTCCTCAGTGCTGCAGGTTTGCAGGAGAATTATCCAAACCCTTCCACCTCCTCACACATACCTCCCCAAAGGCTCCTCGACCAATCACCTTCAGAATCTCAAAATCTTCCTTATGTAGTCGCATCTGTTTCACTTTAGATGTAAAAGGTTTGGCTGAAACAAAGGGAAAAAAAGAATCATTTAAAAAAAACCAAAAAAACCCATGCAAAAATCAAAAAACAAGGTAACAGTAACACAAAATAGATGCAGAGGCCTAAAAACAAGGGATCATTTTGCTTATATACCTGTATATCCAAAAACAATATAATGAAGTTTAAAGCTAGAAATAATTATGAACTACGTCAAAACTGTTGTGAGAAAAAGGTTTATGAAGTAAGCTTGCTTTTGCCTTAATTTTAAAAAAAAATGGAGTAAAGTTGACTGTAGTTTTCCACGGACTTTTGAGTTCACAGACATCCACTGCATCTGTGCTATATAACTCTGGTTGCAATAGCAAAGTATAATATGATGAGTTCACATTGGACAATGTTAATTTATTTGCAATCAGTCAAACAATACTGTATTCAATGCAAAATTACAACGGTGATGAATGGTAAGTGGAAGGGCAATATTGGCCTACACAATGTATTATGCAATGTCTTTGAAAACTACTTGTTTAACATAGGGAACACTTAACAGTCAATTCTTGGCTTTTGGAAGGAAGAACAGTTGCACTCAAGACATTATTAGCACATTCAGTGAAAAAAAAAAATATTTTCAAGTTAAGCTTCATTTTCCTTTTCTTTTCCTCCTCTTTTTTAATACATTTTAAATCAGTAAGCAAAATAATGTATTGTATTCTAGGCAGGTAAAACCCCAGATCATTTGCATTAAAACAGTCTCAGAAGCACAATTCCTCTCTTTCAGTCCCATTTAGCACTACAATTAACCAGTCCTGGTTCATTAAGAAGTGCTTTCTGAACACATGCAAAACATCCAAGTTACTGATAACTCTATATCAAAACATACATAGCACAACCCTTGGTAAAAAAAGGGAAAAAAAAATTACTTCAAGTAATTTAGCAGGAAAAGGAGTTCTTTATAAAATTCTTGTTTTAAAGGCATGTTCAACTCTACACAAATGAAATCCTATTACTAAAACAGATACTTCAGTAAATACACTTCATACAAGAAGGTTGTATAATCAGGACTGGGATGGGTCTCAAAAGCATGAATTAAATTTCTGGCTCAAAGGCAGTCTAGTTCAATGATCCTAAACAAGCAACTTGAGATACTTCACCTAGTTTCACATCTATGTATTTTTGTAACAGACAAGGCACTGACCATCACATTCCTGAATCCCAAAAACCCCAAAAACGCACATTGTAAAGTCGCCATTTTACAAGGCCCATAAAAACCTTATTAGCTTATGATTTCAGGGTGCAAGGGCCCATCTATGTCCATGTCTCTGTCTACAGAGGCTGATGGACTCAGTGCAGCTTTATTTGCAGGGAAGAGCTGTAACAGGCATCATATTGCAGAACAATTTGTTCAGAATAACATTTCTAAACAGAAATGGGGAACAGTTTTCAAAAGCTCCAAAAGCAAATGACCCTGAGTACGAACCAAGTGGGTTCTCCTAGAATTCAGTATTTTCTCTTTCTAATGTTATGAAATAATCCTGCTAAAAACCCTATAATTCAAATTAGAGCTTTAATAATAATCATGCAGCCCTTCAAGGCACTACAGTATCCTTGTCTAAAAGCCTTCTGCGTTCTATTCAGCAAAGCAATTTTCTAAACTGAGCCAAGACATAAACTACCTGTAGTTTTGGTACCTAAAAACCCCCAGAAAATGTTTCCATCCTAGTCCTTAAAGTGGCTTTCTAAACCACATCTGAACAAAAATGACTCAAAAATGCAGGGATTTATGTTTACAGAACAGCTATACTAACATTCATGGTACAATAGATGAAACCCTTTAAAAAATCTTAGTGGTTCCAAAGTCTGAACCTGGTCTCTTTCTTCTGAAATTTCTCAGACACCAGGAATCAATTCCCTCCCAGAAATTACATCTGTTCCAACTACAGGAACATCAGCTTGTGATTATAAAAATACAGCGTTAGGTCCAAACAGTAAAGATGCAGCCACACAACACAGATTTTCACTGCAGTGCTACTTTTGCTTTGCATTTATAATAGCTTTATTCAAAATGCTGAATTACAAAATTAAAATGCAGGTTTAATATGACATTTTAAGTACTGCTAAAATGCAGTTTAAACAGAAGTATATTACTCAAGTTCACAGAGATACCCCAAACTTTCAATAATCTTTTATTCCTTAAGAGAAAAGTCTTGCAGTAGAAAAAGTAGTAAGAAAATGTAGTAAGAAAATGTACTGCCTTACTTGGACAGCCTGAGCTGTGCCACACTAAGCGACTGAATGCAAATATTAATACTACTGATGAATACTACTGAACAAATTAAAACAAGCTATTAGAGCCTTTTAACTTGAAAAACAACTGATTGAAAACAAACATGTAGTTCTCAACTTCAACATTTTTTGACCATTATAGGTCTGGCTAGAGTACAAGGCAAAATTTCTTGCTAACAAGCAACAGCATAGCTGTTTAAACCACAAAGCTCTTCCTCACTTTATATTGCAAGGAAAGGCTTGTCATTCTTTAATTATTACATTCTGAAATCTTCCAGGGTTCCCATAGGGACTCTGGAAAAATAAACATCACTATAACTACTTCACTAAAATAAAGACGACGAAAATAGGTTTGCAGTAGGTTAAATGATTTGTAGTATCAGCATTGCTGGAAAAGTTTGTAAAACCTCCCTCCTCTGTAACTTTTTTATCACCTCTAGCAGAGATGTCAATGTAGAGACAAGCAGCTTTTGGGCTTTTGGAAGAAAGATAGAGCCACAGGGGAAAAGGGGAAAAAAAAAAAAAAAAAAAGGAAGGAAAGGGAAAAAAAAAAGGAAGAATTGCCCTAGGAATGTGCTCCAAATAGCTTGTTCCAAAAAAGGTCAATTTGCTTTATCATCAACGTTGTTTGTCTGCTGTGCAAACATCTGCTGCTCTTGTGGCCACAGCAATGTTAAGTATAGAAAACTTGGCCTGGGGTCTTGGAAGGCCTCTCTTCAGACAGTGTTTCATCCATGCAGCTTTCCAGACTAGGAGGTTAACAGGCAGACCTTTTGCAACCAGTTTGGCAGTGTCCTACAAGCCTTATAGAGAGAGCAAATGGCTAGGCCAGGGAATGCTCCAAGGGGTCCCTGAAAAGCAGATTTGCAGGAACACAGCCCTCAGTGACACCCCCGTCTCCCTAAACAGAATCAGCACAAAGCTGGCAGAAAACAACACCCTCTTTTTCTGCAGGAGCTGCAATTCCCTTCATGGTTGGCATGAGAGTGACACACTTTCTTTGCAGATTTTTGAGAGCAAGTGGCAGTATGGGCATTTCCTCTGGTGCTTCACTGAGCCTACAGAAATACACAGAGGCATAGCTGATTTCTTCCACACACACATCCCTTAACCAAGCTGGTAGCCATGTGCAATACAGATTAGGGAGCAGCAGTTTGCTGTGCCAAAGAGAACTCTCCCTCCCCAAACGAGGGGTAAGTGTGGGCAGCCTGGCCGCTGCCTCCTCCTGCTGGTTTTCAACTCAGCAAGAACTGCAAGTTCATTATATAAAAACTTTCCAGTATGTTCCCTATAGCCACATGTTGACAAGTCATACACAATGTTCATGGAGGAGGCTGCTCTGAAAAATATTCTATGTTATCAATCTCTGTGGAGGAGATGGAGAGATAAGACTTGACCTATAAAATCTCTTCTGTGAAAACACTTGGCCACTCCACCTGGTCAGTACTTCCGATCTCACCCTGTCCTGGGAAAACATGTCACCACCCTCTTGGCAAGATTCCTTGCACTTATTCCATCAATTACACATGGCAAGGAAAAACAATCTCCTAATTTGCCCTCAGGGCAACCAGTGTACTGATGCAGTAAGCTAAGCTGTGTTTTCCAACAAGGTGAACCTGCCATGACTATTCTTTCAATTTATTTAAGTTTCTATGAGTCTTTCCTCACATTTCATGCTCTAGCCATTCATTCCATTTATGCCTATAATGCATACAAACAATAAAATTCAGTAAAAGGAGAATACTACAAGTGTTAAAAATTCAGATTTTTTCCGGTTGAAATTTAATCACAATTCCATCAGAATTAACATGTTAAACACATAGAAAAACACTCAGGAGGAGTCTAGCTGCCAAGCCAGGCATGAAGAGGAACATATGTTCTACCCCCTGGCCCTGAAGAGGCAGGATTTTATTATAATTACAACAACCATCCAGTAGAAGAGAGGCAAAACAATGAGCTCTGCAGTAATGACATTGAGCTTCAACACTCTGTTTATCATATTTACAGTGCAGAAGCAGTTATTAGCATTACTTACAGCCTATTTAATATGAAGGGGGTTATCTTTTAAACTCTGGGAGATAAAAGTCCTCACCTCCCAAAAAGCTGACACAGGGATGGCAGTGACATGGTTGATACCCAGTGCACTTTAGTATTAGGATTATACCAAATGAAATAGTCAAACAGCTGTACTGGATACTTTATTAGCAAAGTTGGTCTCATGCTCCTGCCTTGCTCACTATCCCTCCAGCTCCAGGTTTCTGTCTGCAGAGCTTGGGCAGGGCTAGCCCTGGAATCCAGATTTTCACAGGCTAAGCTGCTGGCAGGTTCCTGCTTCTCCCTCATCTGCCAGTGCCCCTTCCCCTCCCCAGCACAGCACTGAAGGGAACCAGGGGTGCTGCAGGCATGGGTTGAAATTGAATTCAAGTGAGATGAAGATCATGTTGACAGTTAAAGAAAGTGCAGCAGAGCTGGAGCAGCAATTGGGAATGTGTCCCCACAACCGATTTAAATAGAAAACAAAACATAACAGTGTTTGGGAATTCCTCTTGGTGTCCTGCTGATGCTGCATTTGCTTTTGGATAAACAAGCTGGCTATCTCTGCTAGGACTGAAGACTGTACCCTTGACTGACAGGTTGCAGTAAGATACCCATATCTTACTTCTCCAATTACAAAACACTCCTCCTCAGTGATCCAGGCACCCCACAGCACACCCAGCCTTCTGCCCACCTGTACTGGTCAGTGTAAAATGTCATGTCAAGCCAAATGTACAGAAATTAAAAACTGTGTCCTCCAGAATCGTCAACAACAATGGTGAAAGTTCACTTGAAGGAAATAGACTGGGAAAGAAAACAACCACCATGGGAAACTAGTTGCTTGCCATTTCAATACAAACCCCCCTTTGCTTCACTAGCTAGAAGTATTTATTAAAATACATACAGAGCTTCCCCATGCAAATGAGAAAAAACACATCATCTAAGAGAGTGTCATTTAACTGAATACCAGAAGACTCTCTAATTCTTCCTAGGGCTGTCTTTGGGGGAAAAAAACCCAAAACTCAACCATCCCAACAAAAAACCCCACCACAAACCCAAAGCAGAATAATATATTGACAGCTCTGTTTTTTAAAAGTGTTCTGCAGTTTTGAAATTTCAGCTACATTCCTGAAAGGAACTTAACAAGTGTTTCTACTTTACAAGCTTGATCCAAACCTAAAGTATTTCTTTTCCACTGGCTCCTATCAGCTGTGATTATGAAATGCGTAAATAACATTTTTGAGTTAGGACAGACCATAACCAAAGCTTTCAAAAAACTCCAGAAAGGAGGTGTGAGGGAAAATCACTCCCAAAATAAACAGCATTTCTTGAAACAAAGGGGAAGTAACTGACAATCAGCAAAGCAGAGCTGCTTAAAGCATAATTTGAGAGGAGATGGAAAAGAAATGTCTCCTCTCCACCCACCTAAGGTTGGCAGAACAGTCAAGAAGGCTTTGTTGCAGTTTCTGCCAACTCTCTGAAGGAAATGGGGGTGAAACACTGTAGTCAACAGCGATAGCAGCTGAACCACAGAACATTAGTCAAGACAATGTAAAAAATAAAAGCCACAAATCAAATACTCTTCTCAGTTTTAACAGTTAAGATCCAGTTTTCACTCCCTCAGAACATTTTTAACATGTTTTCCCTGATGAACATTCAAGTGCCAGCATCTCTAAGTACAAGTTAAGAATCTGGCATTTTCCAGGAATGAGAAGCATGTCCACAAATTCCTGTACTATGGTATAGACAGACACAAAACTCTGGATCCTACTGTTTGCATCAAGGTCAAGTAGAGACCATCCAGACATCTTTGGCTACAGCTACCACAAAATATTCTTCAACGGGAACTTTAAAATCAGGAAGAAAAATAAAATATCCTTCCCAAACATACTCGAGTAGTTCTGGTTTTTCCTTCCCCAGACTCAGACGAAAAATAATCCGTGTTCACGAAACACCCACTGCAGATCTGGACAACACTTCCATACCACATCAAGATACAGCCATTTTTTTTATATTACCATTCTTTCTCGTCCCAAGAATTTCAGTAAACCACCCTATGTTTAAATATTATTATGCTAGCAGCAAAGTGAAATATTGAACTTTAATTCATCCTGTTGTGGATTGGAATTCTAAAGCAAGACTTAACTGGCTGTGCTACAAGACTCCTGTTCCACCTATTAAAGAGGGTGGAAATGCTCTGGGAGCAAATCAAGAGCAGACAGGAAGAAAGTTTTGTGATATTTAAAAACCCTGAAAGGCGAAAACAAAGGAGAAGGAAGAAGGTGGCCTTACACTTTATGAAGCAGAACGCTGCTTTGACTCTATCCCTCATGCAGTCCCATAGCTGGAAAAAAGTCAATTAAAATCACATTTCTGACAGTCAAGCTTAAACTTCACATTCAAATAACTCAGTGTGCTGGTATTTAACTGCCAAAAAATGCTGGATGTTTCAGCTATAAATAAAATCAATCAGACCTGTGTTTAGAATTACTAAATGATCTGAAAATCAAAATAAATCAAGCATCAAAAATGAATACTTTAAGAAGAATTCTTCGTTCTTCAAGGCATTACTTTTTATTATGTAAAGCAGATATAACACCTTCTATTCTGACTAGACTCTGGGAAAAAAGTTGTTCGTGGAACACTGTGTCTTGATGAATATCAGAGAAAAAAACAACATTGCGCAATAAACAGAGCAAGTGACTGAACTTCAATGAGGGAGGGGGGGGAAAGAAAATGAAAGGGGAGGAAGAATGCATCAAGTAACAACACTCTACTCTGAAGACCAGCTACTGTTATAACCACAATTAAGGCCTGAAATACGTACTCTTTCAAAGCAGTTGTGGAGGTATCAATATCATCATTTCCTTTGTTCTGCATTATGTTTTTGCACCCCTCATTAAAGAATTGTTCAATAAGTATTTGATTTATTTATCTCAATTAAAATATAGACATAGACCCTCTCTAGAAATTCTGGTGAATGCTGCACTAACATAGAAACCTTTCCAGAGAAGAAAGCCAGCAACTTTAGCCCACTGAGGCCCTTGCTCAGCTTCCCAGGTATTTCACAGCACGGCAGAAGTCTCCATTTCTGAAGCTACAGAAAGAAGGATTTTAAGGGATACTGCCTTACACTCCCTTCTCTTGCCTTCCTTTGATTAAACCTCAGAGTTTTAATTAAAAGAAAATATCTATATAAAGCAAATACACTGAGGTCAGACATTTGATTTTTTTCTTTGCTGATACTGAGAGTCTCATTACATCTCACATGAGCAAATAACATTACAAATTTTTGCTTCTGAGGAGAAAAAAAAAAGCTGTAAATGCTCTGTAAAACTTAAAGCACTTTAAATCTTTTTTACTTAGTTAAACAATATGCTCCAACCTTTGCAAGAAGGGGAGTGAGCAGACTCTCCACAAACTTTCCTTCTCTAAAATGACTCATTTGTGTAGCCATATATTCTCAGCCAACACTTCCACTAAGAACTTGTCAAAATGCACACAAAATGTCAAGTCTCACGCAGCACACAAATCATTTGAGTCCTGTCTCTCACTCCTCCACTACAGTGCTTTTCCCCCTAAATTCTCTGCACGTTCCTGCAGATACTTCCCACCAAGCTGCAAGGGCCTCAGAAGGACAGTAATGCAGCCAAACTTAAAACAGCAGGCAAATTCCTCCTTGGGCTGTCACTGGCAGGTGCCCACAGTATGAACATGAACATGAACCTACACACCTTGTTTCCTCTTCGAGAGCATGGCATAAACCTGCTCATCAAGCACTTCCTATACTGCAGGTTTCACTGACACTTGTTTGTATCTGCATTGCAACACAGCTCAAAAGCCCCAAGCAGAGCTGCAGAACTCGTATAAATGCACAAAATTACTCTCCTATTTTGGCCCTTATAGATAATATTTGAAATGAAAATGTTATATGAAGTCCTGCGTTCATGACATTAAACTGAATTTCAAGTATTAAAATAAAGCTAGAATTCAGAAAAGCAAAACCAACTTCAATACAATGTATGTCAAATGGAAACACTAAAAGCTACACTCAGTAGGAACTTGGTGTTGTGAGAAGCAATTTTACCTAGACTAAAATAAGACTCATCTCCACAATTGCTTTTTATTGAAATTTTGAGTTTCCAGTCGCAAAAGAAGAAGAAACACCTTCCCTATGTCCACAGAAACTGTTCACCAGGACAGCTCAAGTTCCTCTTCCACCCATACCCCACATTATTTTAAATGCTATCACCCTGTACTATTTGTACTGTAAAGACTGCAAACGACTGATTAGTTGACTCTTTGCCTTTCAAACTGGGTAATCCAATTGAACAGGTATTATTATTGTTAATTTATTATTATTATTGTCTGGTTCTTTCGCATTGACACAAGGATAAAACAACTGTAATTCAAAATTAAGTCATGTTTCAAGAATTGTTCTTAGTTTTGTGACATTTCAGGGAGTTATGACATCAACAGCAGCCCTTTATTAAAGAAACCACACTCCTTAAAGGTCTCTAAAGATCCTAGAACTTCAGCACTCTTCCAGAGTTATCTTAAAACTAATGCAATTAAAATAAAAAAATAATTAATCATTTGAAGGTTCAGTACCATTAGGATGTAAATTGCCTGTAATAAACTTGATTTGGGCCACTTGAGAATAAAAACCATATCATAAAGCTGAAGTACCTAACTGTGCACCAGATCCGGCACTCTATTTCTCAACTACAATCATATTCACTTTCTTCCTGATTAAGTGATCACTGTAAAATAATGCTGATTAAGATATTTTTATTTTGACCGCACTTCACCTCATGGCACTTTGAATAATTTTATCTTCAATGCAGCTGAATCACTAAAACCTGTTTCTACTGCAAAGCATCTCCATTAACATAAATGAAACTTTCAGGAGAATCTTCATTTTTTAGAAGACAAATATGTTTCCTAACACCTGTAACCAACCTAGAATAAACATTTTCTGTAAGCAGGAAATTCCTACATAAACCACATTTGTCTGTGAGCACACACGCAGGTGTCAAGACATCCTTTTTTGCTTTGTTCCACACCTTCTTTGTATCACCAAGGTTGCAGTAAAGAATAATTCTGGAACCCAGAGGATGGATTTAATTATTTATGAAACCAAAGAGAAACTCACACTTATTTTTCAGTAAATAGATTGGTTCTGCTTTTAGGCACTCTTAATGCTTATGTTACCTATACATAAAATGTTTTCAAACCACCTTTTCACGGCATTTTGTTTCAAATTGTTGCTTTAGAATTCCTAAAGAGTCAAGTGATGGGATTCACTGATGGTGCACTTGAACTGACTTTTGTGCTACTGAGCATGTCACTTATTTCAGTGCCCCTGTCAATGACAAGACAGAAATAAGAGAGACCTCAAATCCATGAACTCTTACATGCACATATTTGCAAGGCTCAGCCTGAATGAAGAATCACCTTTGAGTAATTTTATAAGAAGATACAATCATTTCATTTTATTTATCAACTTTAGATCAAAAGAGGAGGCCACAAGTGAAACTGATATTTCTGTAAAAGATTGATTGGTTCAGTTTCAAACTATAAACTAACCAAAAAGAACAATTAGACTCAATACAAACTTCATCTTCAAATTCTGGACACGTTTTCAAAATTTTGTAAGCTTTTTTCCCTAAATACAGACAGGAAAGATGGTCTTATATGAATCTGATATACTAGAGAAGAAATGTTTTGCAAGTTGTGATCCTAAACACGTAAAATATCCAGTAAATATCCATATACTGAGTTCTGAAAATTCTTTGAATGCTTTTACCCAAGTTTTATCTCAAATGTCTTGTTTACTAGAAACTTCAAAGGAAAAGTCATGGCAAAACACAGCACACACAAAAAAGTTTGAGATAAGTAATGAGATAATACGGAAGTTGGATGCCTTTTCCAAAGAGTGCAGAACACAAATTCTTAAATTTCAAAAAAAATAGAAGCAGTTTTAAGAAGAGAGTCATTTAGTTACTTCATTAAATCAACCCCACTTTACAAGAAGGTAATATTCAAAAATTTTAGTTAGTGCATATAAATTCTTAAAAATTATCAATCTAGATACTTCATAAAAATACTCAAATGGAAACTGCAGTAATAAAAATAGATTCCTGAGAATAAGACATTTTGCAAATATAAATCATAATTAAGTCATAAGCAAAATGAATGCTAGAAATTCATTACTCTTCACTCTGAAATTAGTTTATAGAAGGTTTGGTCTATGAAAAAAGTACTTGCAGGATCATGAATTCAAATGTCTTGTTCCACAGACAACAAAGGAGCAAGTTAGGAAGTAATTCACAATAAAATGTAAGCAAACAAATGTTCATTTTTGGTATGGATAACTTATGTTCCACATTATATGACAAAACCCATTTTGCTCTTTATTTCATCATCCTTCCCTGCTCAGCAAGAGTCCTCAGTTCAAAGTCCTGGTCATGACACCTCTGCTTCCTCTAGGCTTGAGCAACACATTAAGGTAGAGACAGCTTAACAACAACGTGAAAGATGGTCAAAACTTTCTCTAAATCCTGTGAATTTTTAATACTTTTCCATATTTTCTTTTTCATATTTTCCAATTTTTTTAATTTACTTTTCCATACAGTACTTTTAAACCCTTCTTGGCAACTGGGTCTAGTCCCAAGCCAAAGCTAGATTACTTGCATTATAACCCAGTGCCCTCCCTCCCTATTACAAAAAACATGAGAAGTGTAACCCTCCCTCCCTATTACAAAAAACATGAGAAGTGTAACATTTCTGACAGTCTGAACTCTAGGGTTTTTTCTGATCTCAAATCCTCAGTAAAGTGGGGCAACTCCTGCCCTCATTAACACCTATTTTTAGATTGTTAGTCTGTATTTACTCGGAACTTTCACAAAACATTCCTATTAGTTTTAGCTTGGTTTCACAACATTGCTTATCAAAAAAAAAAAGTTAAGTTGCTCTTTTTGCAATTCTCTAGTTATATCTTAGTAAATAAAACTGATTTCTGAAACTAATGTCAAACGTAAGTCGAAAATGAGTACTCAAATGCAATACATGCAAGAATTCCAAATGCATTTCCCCCAACTATTCTGACTGAACTCATCCACAATTGATGCCTTTTCATTCCTATCTAAACATTGCCAACTTTCTTCACTATATTAATATTTCTTTCCACCCAAATCTTTCTCTGTTTTTCATAAAAATATGCAACTGATTGTTTGAATATGCTCAGTTTATCTCAAAGTGCATTCAAAAACCATCTGTACAGTAAAAAACACACACCTGGAAAACCTGAATTCAGTCCAGATATGGTAGCTACTGTAAACTACTTTAGCAATATTCCTTCAGAGGAAATGGGCTGCTTATCTAGCTGCCAATATGGAAAGGACTCTTTCAGACAATAAGGTATTTTGGGATTATTTTCTCATTATTTTTCAAATAATGATGGCATATAAATTAGAAATTTTATATCCAGCAGCACATGGAAGGCTATTGCTTACAATAGCCATTGTGTACACAGTCCATAAAAAGCAAACAAACCAGAAGGGCAGAATACAGTCCTTAAAAAGACTTTTAACAGAGGTGGTATTCAGAAACATTTGAGTTTCATCCTCTAGATTTACAAGTGCTCTCAGACAGATGTGGATTTATAATGAAATTAATAATTCTGGCTCAGCATCATCACCACCACCAAAATCTCCCACACATAAATATACATGACTTGCTGTCAGGAAGGTGCCACAGACTGGAAAGAAGCATCACTCCTGCAGTCACAGCACGTGTGTCTGCATCCAGGTGTCCCCATACCTTCTACCCTTCACCTGACTTGAATCAGATGGCACTCAGGGGAAGACCTTGCAAAGACAATTCACTTTTTGCACGCTCTGCAAAGGTAGGTGGGTGGCAGGAGAGACTCCTAAACCCACACAGCCTACGACAGCACCCTCCCTTACTCCCTAATCCCAAGGGAACACCCTGGGAACCAGCCACAGGGATGGGAGCAGACATCTGCCCACACGGGTGCTGTCATTGCGGCAAAACTTTTAACTCAGGGACTCCAGTCAAGCACAAGACACCATTAACAAAAAATCAAGTTTTATTACTCCCTTCTGCTCATAGAATTACTTCTGAGAGCTTCTTCTTTTCCTGTTTTCTGGGATTTTTAAAATCAAGACTCTGTGCCCAGACTCTTAGTAGAACCAGTAGATGCAACTGCATGAATACTGAGTATTCCCTTCACATCTTTTGGCACACAGATAAATACACAAATATTTTGCAAAAAGTTTGGGCAACTACAAGGGTCACAACTTTTCTGATTTACTATTTCTTCTGACATACACATATAGAAAAGATGATTCACAGGAAAATGAGATCTCAATCGATAAAGCTGAGAAATCTTTTTCTAGAAACCTGACATCCACAGAGTACTTCTGGAAACAGGAAAAAAAATTTAATGCACAATAATTCTAGAAATGACTGCAATAGGTTTTCAACATGCCTTGGGCCCAAATCCTCAGAAGAATGCAAACATTTAACTTCTATGGAAATCAATCAGACACCTGTGACTGTATAACTGTGAACTCCCATTCAAACTGCCAACTTCAGACACAAGAGAGTTACAGTGGTGAAATTTACTTGTGTACACAAGGGCTCATTACGAAAGAAAGGAAAAGAAAGGACACTTCAGAGAATGAGAATCAAGGGTTCCCTTGTGTACTAGAAAGATGTCCAAGTCCATAAAAAGGGAGTAATGAATATACACATCTTCAACCTCCTCACTTCTCTTTTTGTTAGTACTTCATTTCTATTTTTACCTAATTTACACAGAGGCATAGACAAAATTATGATGAGAGGGAGCATTTTAATATGATCTATCATAAGAAATGTTCAATACATTCATTTTCTTGCTTTTAATTGTGATTGTTTCTTGATTTAATAAAACAGGTATTTATATACATTTAACTGGTATTGAAATTTAAATTTATACATTTATTTGGTATTTAAATACATTTAATTTATTTATATACATTTAATTATACATTTATACATTAAAGTGAAACAAAGGTTTCACTTTCCAATGATAACATAATTTGAACTGTATATATAAAAAGATCACATATTAGAGTGAGTTTAGCTGTGTGTGTTAACAATTTCTACTTCATGTCTTGTTTCTGTGAAGTTACCTGGAGCTAAGTTTAAAATGAAATTACTTTCCTAGAGTTTCTGAGTATTTCCAAGTACATCTGTCATACCTTTTCATCAAACATCAACTTACCCACCTAACTTACAATGAATTTGTTGGGATCTTCAATATCAAAACTCATCCAAAATCAAGCTTTCTCAGATGTCTTCTAAAAGCCTTGCTAAAGTTCTTTCTACTAGGGTCAGGTACTGCATGTTTTAGTCATTCTGAGTTTTCCCCAGCTGGGATTTTTTGTCCTCTCCCTCTGTCCTCTGGTGTTTTCTGCACCAGCACACAGTGCTTCCCCTCAACGTGTTAATCCACAAAGGACCAATATCCACTGCAGAGATAAATCTTACTGCTTGCTCCCTTAGAAATTTCAAATAATGAACCTCTCAGTACTTCTTCAGATGTCAACAGAGTCTCTGCCTCAACATAACAGCTAATTTAAATCAACTATTTCTGTGTGAGAAAGAATGGACTGTCAGAAACTTGGGCTGCTGCTCATTGAAACAGACAACACTTGCTTTAGCTTCTCCTCACTCTGACCAGCTGGCAGCACAACTTGCCCAGGCTCCATCTGCTCAGATAAGAGCTACTCATGCTGCAGTGTTTTCCCCAGTTACAATTATTTAAGTACATTTTAGAACAAATGTAAATTCAATATTTGAGAAGGTTACTGGACTGATAAGTACTTGCTGTCTGAAATAAGGGCAGAGCAGGTTTCCCTCAATGCACAGACCAACGTGCCTGATCTGAGTGACATTCCTATGGATAAAGGCATTTCGGTTTTTTGGGCTCAACCAAATCACACATATCTCTGCTTATGCTAATAAAAAGATTAAATAAACATGAAAATGCATTAGATACACTTCAGTCAGCAAGGTCTAATGAAATTTACTCCCAAGGGCTAGAGGAAGTAAGGAAAGTAATTTCTGACTCATTAGATATTCTAGTCAAGAACACAAAGAGAATGAACACAGTTCCAGAAGATCTAAAATGAACAAAAAAAAATGGACTTTTGTTTTTGTAACACCTAAATTCCACATCCAAGACCACCTCCTGAATATATCTGTGCCTGAAAGCACAGTGGCAGATTTCAAGCCTGACAGATGAGTGCCACTTCAGGATGTCAACAGGTTACTGAAATTAGCAGTCTAATCACTAGGGGACTAAAAAATGTCTGCTCTCCAGCTGAAAGTCAACCTATTACCTAACCATGGACAGTGAAGAATAGTGGGTGGGCTGAAATTTGCTTACAGTGAGCTGAATCCCAGTAAGCAAAGAGGCTCCTGCACCCAAAAGGAAGGAACAGTGACAAGGAAATTATGATATAGGTAAGTGAAGGAGTTACAACCAAGCCTTCTCCCCCATCTATCTCCTTACCAAGACTGTCCATAGATAATAGGAACAGTCTGTGTTAACTAAACTATCAAAAAAATTATTTTTATACATATATAGATATATGCATATATATATATATGTGTGTGTACCCACATATACATATATAAAGAAATATATTCCATACAAATATGTATATTCCACTAAATGGAAATTTCCACAGCAAGGGCATGCCTGTAGGCCTCTAGGTCTCTAGGTCTCTTAGACCAATTCCTTACTTCCAAACAAATCTCAGCAAAAAGGACCACAAAGACAGTAAAAAAATATTCCAATTCAGATGCTTTCTTGAGTGGCACCATCTGTTTTCTATGGAAGAAGAAGGCAATAGCTTGAAACCCCCCTGATATCTGTTGGAGGGACAACACAGCAGAGTATAAGCAATCCAGGAGGATGCTGGAATGGGCTGATAATAACTTCCTTCTCCAAGTGGTGGAGATGCCAAGAAGTGCTATTAATGGTGTTGTGGCTTAACCCCAGTCAGCAACCAAGACCTTTTCCTCACCAAAAAGGAAGGGCTGGTAGGTAATGTGAAATTCAAGGGCACCCTTGGCTGCAGGGACCATGAAATGGTGGTGCCTGAGATCCTTTAAACAGTATATAGATTTTTTTTAATTAAAAAAAAACTCTAAAAAGCCTGCTTCCAAAATGTTCTTTTCTCTCATAGAAGCACCTAAATTCCTATACAATTACATAGCCAGATGAAGATATTTATAGATAAGTTACAGAATCCTCTGCTAGAAAAGTAATAAAGAAATTTTAAAAACCCACAACAAAACAACAGATGTCTCAGCAGACCTAAGGATGAGAGCAGCAGTCAAGGAAGTCCTCTGCTTTTTAAGGCCCCCACTGAACCCAAGCACAGTGAAGGCAATTTTGAAGCACTCTAAACAGACTCTACCCCCTCAGCCTGTACTGTGGTCTGCAGAGTGAAGGAAGTGTAAGTTTATCCCAGACACATCCAAATTCTTGTGGCCCAGACTCTGCAGATATGAGAGCATCATCAGAAGAAATCAAAGCAAACCAACACCCAACTAATGTATTTCAACACCTGGCCCCAAACCCAGCAACAGCAGCCCTCATGTGCTGACAAAACAAGAAAAAATTCTTCTGTGCCCAGTGTTACAACTGCTTGTTCTCTTCAGCAGATGCCATCCCTGTGTTTCCACACCAGGTGGGAAGTATGCCTGACCTGCTGCAGAGCTACAGCACAGATGAACTGAAAGAAAAATATCAGGCTTTAGGATTTGGCAGGATTTCTTTAAATACAGGTCTAGCTGGAAGTTGGGAAAGTAAGCAGAAGGTTAACAAAGACAACAAGATCACAACTCACAACCAAGATCCCAAATTTTCAAACAAATTCTGAAGGAAGCAGGAAATGGAGGTACAACAAGGCATCTTATCTTGTAATGAAACCTGCTGTATTTTTTCTGGACACTACAGCTACAGTTCAGTAGTGAGTAGAATCTGTTCCTAAGAGAAACTAAAGTGCTGGAAGAGCATGTGGGGGTCAGGAAACACAGCATCAGTGGAGAGCCTAAGAAGTTATGGTAAGAGTGGACACAAAAGAGCATCATAATGCCATTATGCTGACCAGCATCAAACAAAACTCTGCATTATATTAGATGTATAACAATATTAATGGGGAAATTCTAAGTTGAGGCCCTTATGTTATATCTGACTTTTAGATGAATATAAGACAAATAACTCGGACCACATCCTTTAGGCCGTATAACCATGATGGATATTGTCAAGTTTGAATGTCTGTACAACTGCAAACAAGCTTACTGTATCTGAAAGAAATAATTTTAGTATCTACTTAGTATTACCTTTTTTAGATTTAAAACAAGTCTGTAAGGTACAAATTTTCTTGAAAGATTAGGAACTATTTCTGAAAAGATGACTGATTTAAATCCCAAAGATTACAGATTTAAAGAAAATGTAAATGTAACTGCCCAGACATCACGTGCAAGAATTTCCTAATTACTAGCAGTAAGTTTTATTTCATTGCAAAAACTGACCAGTACATTAGAGAATACTAACTAGTAAATTACCTAAACAAACTAAGTGTACAAAAAGAAAAATCCCTCTATGTGGTGGCTAGAATCTATGAAGCTGTGTACATAAAAGCCATCAAAGAAGAAGCATTACCTTCCTCACACCTGAAGTCTGATTCAGGCATACTCATACTGTATTCACTATCTGCACTTAAAGAAAAAGTACATCATGGAAGGAACACTGTGAACACATATCCTTATGCCCAGTTTCTTCCCAGAGACTGCAAAATGTCTTTTGGGTTTATTTTGGTTGAGGTCTTTTGTTGTTTTGTTGGGGTTTATATAAAAATTTATTTTAAGGAACTAAACTCTAACTTCCCTCTTTGAAACACTGTGGTCATTGGAGCTTTGATAAAGTGCAAAAGAGATTTAAGGAAGCACTCATGACTGATTACACCAGGATGCCTTTGAGGGCATTTCCAGGTGGAGAGAAGGAAGCATTACCATGACTTACTGGAGTTATGCAGGTTTGTATGGTGATTTGTTTCCCCAATTCTTTCTTTAGCTAATATAGGCAGTAGATAAAAATCTCCCCTGAATCCTGCTTCTGTGCCTCCAGGAAAAGGAAGTCTTGCTTTCTTCCCCACCCCACAAGTCCTGAAGTATATGTGACAGAGAAAACAAATTTTTGCCCCATGAATACTAATTTCTCACACTGATCCAAGAAATAAACATTTTGTGCTTACTCAAAACTGTAAACAGTCATTTATCAACTTGCAGATAGGTAAAAGAATTATTTCATGGCCAATTTTATTTGAGAAATATTTCAAATACCATACATACACATGCACAGGCACACAAATTTGTTGTCAAGATAAGAGGCCTGAATTTTTCAGAAGCTGAGAGCAGGGTGGCAGCCAATATTCAGTTCTCACCTGATATTCTCAACAGAATCCCATGCATGTAGTTAAGCACAGCCTGTACACAAATTTTGAACTGTCATTTCAAGATCACATTTTGACTTAGGAAAGTAATATATTGGAATACGTGGATGGTTAAAAACATTTAAGTAAATAGATAACGGAGCAATCTCAATAGGAAAAATCTAGATGGTTTGCATTTTAAAATGACCTTGTGACACCAAACAGCAAAGCGATGCTGAAAGGGAAATCTTACGTATTTCTGCCTCATTTGGGGGAGAGATTTTAACATATATATGTGTGTAGAGTAACAATGTAGTTATATCATTTTCATGAAATCAGGAGTATATTCACCCAACTGAATTATTCATTGGCACAAAATCACAAGATAAAACACAAAGATACAATAAATGGGAAGAAAAAACTTTTCCCATTGTAAAAAATAATCAATCTCTGACAAGATGCATGAGGTCTTATTGAGTTCATGATGTAAAAAAACAAGATTTCTTCTTAAATTTTCTCATGTAACACGTACACCAGTATAAACATGTCCTTTCATTCATGAGACAAGAACATTTCACTCTATTTTTGAAAGCTAAATAGCTAAAGACACCATAGAAACAAGCCAGCTATTATTTAATCAATAATAATAGGGGACTGTTATTGACATGATTGGCCCTATTTCCTTCCAGAGGAAATAGGAAAGCCATCTAAAAGAAGATTCAATTTCTTTATTTGCTTGCCACCTTCCTCCCTTTTAGGCAGTGGCTTCTGCTAGTCTCTCCTTTTCAAAGTCACCTTTTTTCTATTTAGAAAAACATAACTAGGCTGGATAGCAACGAAGGTGGCAAATCTGTGACTGCCCTGCTCTCCTGCCCTCCAGCCCCACACCAGGCTGCTGCTGCTATTTATATCATTGTCTGCACACACAGTAAACACAGCTTTCAAATTCTGTTATGTTTTAAAAGGTGATAACCATTTCCTTGCTTCCAGCTCACCTTCTAAAATAGCAGTATCTTCTTCACAACACAAATAATTAAAAATAGCTACTTGTCACGTCACCATTCACTCCAATGATATGCATTTAAAAGGCCAGTAGTCTAAAATCAGTCCCAAATGAAACATCTATTAACTATGTTTTATGGCTCTCTAAGCATATTACCAAACATTCAGGATAGTCAATCCACCAATAAGGATTTTATTTATTTAAATCTTGATTAATTTTTTTTTAATGTTTTAATCCATAACTCATTGCAGGGATCATACAAGATAGAATCAAAAGAAATAATAAAGTATCAATTTAACCATTAAAGATATAAAAGAGAATTAGATATCCATTTATTTTTATTATAGTCATGAAGAGATAAACTATGCAAAGTTATGTACAAATATAAATAAAGTGCTAGCACTCCTGTTAGTACACTAGAGCAATATAAATGCTTTTAAGTACTGGTTATAAACAAAAGTTACCAAAAAGTGAAGATTAAACACTGCATTTTCAATTGTCTTTTTTAAATTAACCTCCTCTAATCTCAAACAAATATATAGCAAATATAAACCTAAAATTCACATGCTGTAGACCTTTTTACCAGAAAAAAATTTCACCCAGGGTGCTCTCCCCAGCTACAACCTTGACACTATGGAGCTCCTCTGCTACAAAGGGTGAAATAAAGCAAGTGTCACCTTGAATGTAAAATACTCTGAAAAAAATTGCCTTCACAGCAGTAGATTCCTCTTTCTCTCTCAGAGTTGCAAACCAAACTTGACAACAGTGAGATTGTCCCTAAAAGAACACTTAGGCATAATCTAAACCACCTTTTCCCAGTACTGCCTGCAAGCAACACTCCAGAACATAAAGTCCAGAAAAAAAAAAAAAAAAAAGAAGCCTCCACTAAGGAGTTAACCATTCTTCTATGGGAATGTGAAAAACTGTAGCTTTTTCTGTCTACTAAATTCTGCTATTCTGTCCTAGGAAAAATTTAAATATAATACAAATAGTATACTTTTCCTGATCTGGAGGCATCAAAAAGACCATGAGATTTTATGCCCAGTGTCATAACTCTTAAATAAACTCTTAAATAAAGATGGTAGAATTTCATATCTCTTCAGAAGAAGCTCATACCCCATTATTTTTACTTCCTTTTATAGAATTAGCTGCCATCAAATGACATTTTATTTGGAAGAAATGTTGCATACTCTACACTTCTCTAGAAGTGGAGAAAGAAACCTTTTTTGGCCTAAGAGAAGTAAATGACAACAAACCCACACTTCATAACAGTTGCAATACCTACACAAAATAATAACCTGTAAGCATATAAGTATTACATGAGACAACAACTGAAAAACACTCTTTAGCTAAATTCTGCATCTGAGACAGCTTACAACTCATACCTGCAGGACACAACTGCTTATGGGAGAGTTGTTCAGAACTCTGCACAGTCAAATAACCAAAAGAGAACGCATCACTGATACACACAGACACACCATCAGGTTTGGCAATAAATAAATTACTATTTAATGAAAAGCATCAAAATCAGCTGGCTGTTAAGACAGTGCTGTATTGATGAGCCAGAACATCTGTTTTTGTCCAATTTGGAGGACACCTGCCATGAAATCACTACAGCAGTGTACAAACCAGAGCCCTCTGTACTTGGATTTCTGACCCACAGCATCAGACCAGCCATAGCCATGAAGGCACACTGTAAGAAAAGCCAGGAGCTGCTAGAAATTCAACCTGATAGCCGACATTCAGCTGTCTGTATACACTAAGTATTCAAGTCAGCATATAAATAAAAGAGAATTTAGCTTTCTAGATCTGTGTGTCTGAACTCAGGGTCTGTGTAGATGCAGTAATACTCACACACATGCAGTAGCAGAAGAGCCACCACAGCACAGAGCTTATAAAAACATTCTCCCACTATCACTAGTGAAGATGCTCTGCTAGGGTGAATCTGGTAGCACAGGACTGTCTGCTTTATATTGCACCACAGTTTTCTGCTGACACTCAGGCTGGATGGGGCTCTGAGCAACATGGTCTAGTCAGAAGCTTTGGAATTAGGTGATCTTTAAGGTCCCCTATAACCCAAACTACTCTAAGATTTTATGGTCTGTTCTTTGTAGCTGTTTTCAAAAGCAGCAGGTCATTCATACATCTCTGCATACTTCTCACTCTTATTTAACAGACACAATTGATCACTATGCAAATATGCTTCATTTTGTCCCACTTCTACTCTCACAATATTTTCATTTGACAATCGTATTAGCTAGATTTGAACAAAATAATTTAAACACTCATTTGTTAAAATAGCCTGATTCAGTCAGGAGAAATAGCTATTTGCTGTTGTCAACAACAGGTCAACCTCAGGCAAATAAAAAGTTTAACCAAACTGTTAATATTTGCAATGTAAACTGCAAAAATTTGATTTTGTGTTCTCCCTGAAAACAGCAACTTGACCTTCCTATAGTCATCAGAAGTACATGTTCAGATCTGGGCAACTTTTAAAAGAAATAAGGGAAAGCTCCTCTTATATCTCAAGACCACAGAAAACTCATGTTAAATACAGATACATCAGTGACTTAAACTGCTCAAAAATTTGCTTTAACTACTTGTTTCCTGGGGTTTCTTAATTATAATATGAATGATCCCATGAAAGAACACTTCCAATAGGATGTTATTCCTTGGTTATTGTGAGGACTTCTCAGCTTCCTTCCTGCACTCTACAAGATCTCATGATTAAAGCTGGGTGGTTGACCTGGAAAATTCTGCCTCATGTGATAAGACATTACATTTCAAAAAAGACACAATAGCCAAGCACACAAGCCTTCTTTCAAAAAACCACAAAGAACACAGAACTCTTTTTGAATAGGCTTTATTGCTGTATTAATAGTTGAAATGCAGAGCAGTTGAGAGAGCAAAGCTCTCTTTTCCTCATTTGAACTCACTCAACTGGCACAGGATTTCTTTCCCACTCTCCCAATCCCTTGGGTCCCTACAAATCAAGACCAAAACAGGACCCAGCTGTCTCAGCTTGTTGTTCAAGCCCATTCAATTACAGCTGGAAGGCGGAATATTTCCTGGCACAACTTTCCTCTGGGATACTTACCCATGTGAACAAAACCCACAGACTGATCAGGTACATTCACCCACTGCTGGGTACTTGGCTTGTTAAATGCACTTCCTACCCTCCCAAGGAAGTGCTGAAGTAGTTACTGCTTTAATTAGGCACTAGCAAATGAATTAACATAAAAAAAAAAAGAACAGCCAAGAAACCACAATGATGTAGCTGTCCTGACCACCAATGAGCATGAGAGGACCTTTCTGCCANTTGCTTAAATAGGGCCAAAGCAAATGAATTAAAAAAAAAAAAAAAAGAACAGCCAAGAAACCACAATGATGTAGCTGTCCTGACCACCAATGAGCATGAGAGGACCTTTCTGCCACTCAAAGCCCTGCAATCAGATTCCATAATCAAGATACAGATATTCCATCTGACTATGCCAAGCTGGTGCCAAGCACACAAGATCAGCTGCTATCAGCAAATATGCACACAAAGCAGTTGTGTTAAATTTGGGGGCTCAGTGGGGAATATTTCTTTGAACTTCAGAAATGTTGTAACTTCTATGTTTGCTAGCCTTCTGTCAAAGGATTTAAAAACATACAAATAAAAAAAATCCAGTCACACATGGTCCAGAGTAGCCATAAGAATGTCATCCCTCTCTGTGAAAATACAAGAGAATACTAGCCAAGACCTCAAGCTAAGCAACAGCAATATGTGAAAAATATTTCCAAATACAGAGTAATTCCAGTTATTTGAGTCAAAATAGAGGACTAAAATACAATCCTTACCACTTTACTCCTATTTAGACTGCTCTGAGTACTCACAAACAGAGCTGGGGATTGCTCTTACACTCTTAGATTTATTTTTATTTTAGTCATGAACAAAAATTCTTGAAGGAGAATAAAAGATACACAAATTTTCTTCCCTTCTTGCTTCCATCAGCTGGTCAGACAAGTCTCCTAAGGCACCACTCTTTGGCCTCTGGGTTGTGGGCACTGCAAAAGTTCACGAGTAACTGAAAGAAACTCATGGATATCACAAACTGAAATATTCTGTCTAAATATTCTGACTAAAGTCCACAGCTCCAGTAGAATGTCTTTCTAAGTCCAAAAGGTAGAAAGTTACTACTAAAGGATACCAAATACCGTTTATTTTATGCTTATAAATAATTCTTTTTGAAAACTCTAACGAGACATTCAATTTACTGTCATTACTTTAATATCCATTAAATGCAATGCCCCTGCTCAAATGCATGGCTTTGCACAACCCCACGGCTTTCCCCACACTCATTCAATACTTTAACCTCACAGTGCTTTGTTAATGCATATTGGTAACAACGGTGGCACAGCAGAAAGACAATGCCACTCCTGACAACAGTGTAAGTATTGGGTGCAATGTCTCCTGAGGTGATTCTCCAATGGAAGTTTATAACAGACATTCCCCAGCTATCTTTCTAAACTGCTCAGAATCAAAACAAACAAAAAAAAATCCAACAAAAACCAAACAGGTCAGGAAACCAAAATAATGAAGCCACAATGTTGTTTTAACTGTCTACAGCCTATCCACAGTAACTGATACCAGATAAAAACTATAATTGCACTGTAATAAACTACTATGTACATTTTTGTCCTAAAGTGTAAAACAAACCAAGAACAAGCAAAATAATTATGTTCAGAAATACGTCCTTTGCAGATACATGCTGACATTAATGCTCAGTTACAGTTTAAACATCATCTGTATTAACCAAAATATCCCATGCTCTCTTTGTGTCTAGTATCCACTTTCCTTTACAATTTCCTCTTTGAATACTGATTAACTTTGTTAGCTTCTATGCTAATGAGGATATGAGAACAAATAAAAGCTGCACAACACCAGGAATCCAGCTCAGGAGATTCAGCTTTGCACTGATCTGTCAGTATCACTTTTACAGGACTAGTAAAGCTCTACCTAAGACCTGTTCCAGCTACCTCAGGAGATCACTGATACAGAATCCCATAATCGGGATAGAATTGATTCCCAAGCTCAAGCCTCTCCTACTGCAATTTGCTCTGTAACACAATTCTCAATGTTGCTGCTAGGATGCCTAAATGACCTTCAAGCAATATGAGCTGTGCATGGTGCCCATACCATTTGCTTGGTTTACAAACAAGATTTTAACAAACCGAGACAAAATATCATTATTACTAAAGGAAATCAGAACAAGCACATTACATTTAGTATCTTATTTCAATCATACTTACTACCTCAGCAACATACCCCTTCAAAAGGCCTCAAGTAATGTAACATTTGAAATTATAATTTATGTACATACAGCACCCAGTAAGAAGCAAAAATGATTCATTAGCTCTGCAGCAGACAAAAAAAATNACATTACATTTAGTATCTTATTTCAATCATACTTACTACCTCAGCAACATACCCCTTCAAAAGGCCTCAAGTAATGTAACATTTGAAATTATAATTTATGTACATACAGCACCCAGTAAGAAGCAAAAATGATTCATTAGCTCTGCAGCAGACAAAAAAGCTCTGAGTAAATAACAGCTGCAGGCTTTTAAGAAATGGTCAGCTGGTGTTAAAATTAGAGATGAATGCTGCTCCTGCAGACCATAATGGGCATTACTCTTCAAAGGCTCCAAACTCTAGCCATTGGATCAACAGCAAAACAGATCCTCAGTTCTTCAACGAGGACACTTAATGGTCACAAAACCTGTTCACTTTAGAAACTTGACTAACATCAGTAACTGTATAGTCTTGACAAGAAAGAAATGAAGTTCAGCAACTAGATCATCTTGTCAGTATTGTATGCTCAGTGCACTCATTCTTCAGCCAGTGTAAAGGACATATCCATGTTCCAAACATGCATCTGATTATGAAATCCAGTTATCACTGAATGGGCTACAAAAGTTCACACAGTGCTGAAGATTTTATAACTACAGCAGAAGTCTGGAGATTTTACTTTTTAAAAAATTTCTATATGTTCTTAGTCATATATCAAAGAAAGCCTCAGAACTTTAAATAAAATTTGAGGTAAGTCTCAGAAAGTTCTACCTGAACACTGTCCTCTTGAAATTACTATGCATTATATAATTAAATAGCCCCAGTATCTGCAAACAACTGAATTTCTCGTAGATAAAGCACAAATTAAGCAACACTAATATAGTACAAAACAATATTAATGTCAAATAGAAGGTCAAAGTGCAAGAATGACAAGTTAATAGTTTCCCAAAATGCAGTACTTTTCCCACAAAGCTGAGGAGGAAAAAAACTAATAAAAACGGGCACATGGCTATTAAACACAAAGGAACCATTCCCTGGCTCAGTCAGTGCCAGACCCAGAAAAGAAACTTTTGCCTGGCCCTGGCAACTCTTCCCAAGGCTGTTCTCCTGACCTCTAAACTTTGTACCTCAGCAGTGCCAGGGGGACAAACAACCTCCCAGTTGAGCCAGCAGGACGACTTACCTGGTAGCCATCACAGTACCTTAACAGGAAGCCACACATAAATGTAGTTGCACTGGCAGAATCAATGACTGAAACAGCACAACATTATATTTTCAGAAGCACTGGGTAGCCATCACATTACTACTAAGTGCTGCAGCTTAGAAGCCTACAGCTTCTTCCAGGAAACGAAAAATTTATGACCTCCAACCACCTTCTCCTTGTATTTTAAACTCTGATTCAAGAGATGACCGCAAACAACAAAAGACAGTCTTTCCCTTCCTTTGCAAACACCACACTCATCTCCTCTCAGACTGGGACATCTATAATGAGAGCTGACAAGTTGCATTAGAACAAAACCAAGTATAAAGTCTGTGTGATAGCACATTTATTTGCATAATAGACTGGCATGAGCAAACAAAACCAAGTATTTCTGCAGGAAAGAGGTTTGGTTTCCTGAATATCTCCCTACACAAGGACTTGAAAGTGAATTATGTATATGGAATGAAAAATGTTCAAACATATAACAGTTGCAAAGCCTCAAAATAGTGTTATTTCAAACAGACTTGAATACTTGAGAGAAAAGAAGGAATCATTAGGTAGATTAGCCAACAGTTCATAAATACTGCTCTTTTAACCTCCAAAGTAGGTAATATCTATGATTACTTGGTGGAGAAAAATGCCATGCAGAATCCTGAAAATTTTAAATGGCCAGAAATTCAGTTAAAAATATTCTAAAATAGCACATTCTGAGCAGTATAGATATTTATATCAATACATTATTTCAGTCAATGACACTTCTTTTAAATGAAAACTTTCTCAGCAGTTCTCAGTAAGAAAAAATGAGGTGTACACTACATGTATGTTTTTAGCGCCTTCCCCTTCCCTCTGACAGCTTGTTCATCTTACTTGATCCACACTGTTGAACATTAAAATACACATTCCATCTTAAATGGGTATTAAAATAATTTGATATAGTTTCTGTCAAGCATGTGCATCTGTGTAAGACCTTTAATAGTCATCTGTTTATCTACTATATATCAATTTTATCTTTCCATTTCTAGAATTCAGGCATTAAAATTTGTATGAATTACACTATCGATGTTGTATACCAAAAAGGAACTGACTTCACAGTCAAAATGCTTGATCAACTATTTTTATATGTAGGCAAGAATGTAGAAAACAAAATACCGTACACACTAGGAAAATCACAGTTTGATCTGATAACAACATTTTTTTTCCACAAAATATTACTCTGAGTTTAGTAACAGCCTGACCTCAAAAGCTTCCTGAAGCTTTTCCAGTGGCCTTTATATCAGACATCAAAAGCGTAACAATAAAATTTTTAAAATGTAACATGCACAACATATCCAGTAATAAATCACAGAGAGAATTACTGGACTTTCCATGTAGTGAGCAGAGAAAAATCGTAATTCTTGCTGGGAACTAAGAGTTTGGTACCAGATGGTACCAGAAATTTGTGCAACTGTGTCTTAAAACCTTAACCAAGATCAATATTAAAGCATGTAGATGGCTTTTTAAATATATAAATGCATATATATCTTTATCCTCGTGTATACACGTGTCTATATACACACCTACACACATACATATATGTATGAATAGAGTACTCCTATATTTGCATAGAATTAGATGAATAATTGAATTCAATGAATTAAAATACATACAACCTACAGATTCTGCAGGGGCTTAGTCATGTGATTTCATTAAGAGCTGTGTGTTGCATAATTAGGTACTACTTTCCTGCACAAGTCCTGGCACTACCTACAGATTTACACCAGTTAGAAAGAATGTTTCCAACATGAACATGTCCTTCACCTAGTTGATTTTCAGCATTTACTTTCCAAGACACTTAATTTGGAAAAAAAAAAAAAAAACAAGTTTAAAAAGAAATCAAAATATTAACACCACTAAATATTGCTTAATATTGGAAACATGCTTGATTCTATGTAATCTCACATACTCTAGTCCTTGAGGTAATATAAACAGAAAATGTTTCCTTCTGGAAATTAAAAGCCTGAAGCCTTAGTTGATGCAGGTAAATCAGCTGAAGCCATGCTTTCGACAGAACAGAGCCCGTTTCCTTGAAGAAAGCAAGTTGCTTTATCATTAACAAGAAATACACTAAATTCCTTACTAATAACATACAGTTTACTATGTATCCTACACACTACTGATTTACTAATTATTTGCATTGCTGCACCCCATACCACCACCATGTTTTCACTCAATGCTCAGCCTAGAAGGAAAATTAGCCGCTTGCTTAAAAAACATCTGTTCTTGCTAAACGTTTTACAGCAAACTATCTCCACAAAATTACTGAACATTTTTTACCACCTTCTTATTTTTAGACTAATAACACCAATAAAAAATTAGCATCTTTGAATTGAATGCTAAGGGACACATAGTATTTACAGCAGCTTGCAACAAATTTCTATTAAAAATCGTACACTTTTTAGAAATTGCCACGGTGCAAATTTGTTGTGAGGGAAACTGTTCACACTGCCATAGTTTCATACTTTCTACAGCTTCACTTTTTTCCATGTGTAAGCACTACGTAGAGGTACTTTTAACCCACCAGTATTTTCACACTGAGGTGCTTCTACTGCTTCAACTTGATCAGGTGAGTTAAGGTTCTATTGGACGTGCATAAACAATCAAAGCCAAAGGCAATTTCTCAAATTGCATTTGAAAAAAATTTTCTTTCATCTTTCACTACTGCACAAATGCACCACTCGCTTCATTTGAGTTTAGGCTAAAATTTAGCTTAAAAACAAAGATGAAAAGCTTGCTTTAAAAGTACAGCAGTATTGCAGACCTTCAGCCCACTTATGAAGATCACACTATGAAATTAAAAACAAAAAGGTACATTTAACAACTGTATTAATTAAGTCAATGTGACCTCAGTCTCTTGATCCAAAATATTCTGCTATCCTAAATACTCTCAAAATATTTAATCTTAAAGAGTGCTGAATAGTTTCTCAGGATTTTAGGTACCTCCAGTTCATGCTCTTTTCCTCACAATTCCTCCCAATTTGCAGCATATATGTGGATAAACTGATTTTCAGATTGTTTGGACACAGCTTTCGAAATACTCACTCATGTAGTATATTGGAAGAGATTAGTAAATCTGGTTTAGGAATTTAGCTCAAGTCCCATCCCATGCATAGACAAGAACTGCTCACTGTCTGCTCTGCCTGCTCTCCATGCCCACATCTACGGTTTATGAACATCTTCTGCAGAATTGCTACAGACAGACACTCTGTCCTGCCAAGGAATGATTTCTCTTCCTCCCACCAGAGCTTTACTTCTACTCCTTTCATCCACTTCCACCCAACCTACAACTGCTATGAGAAAAAAGGCGTTTCCTCTTTGAATACAAATTAAGTGTTTAGGCCGAATCCAGTTTTAGTAATATCTTTGTTTCTGATATACATGTGAGGAAAAGAATTGCACAACTTCATACTGCCTCATGCTGCTACGGGTTTTTAATGCTGTAAAATTTTGGGGTGGGTCACAGCAATTAAAAGGCGTGAGAAATACAGTACAGATATTAATTCTTGCTGTTGTAGGTGACAAAACAGCTAATGAGGTAATTTCAAAAGGATGGTATAGATTGGAAGAAAGTGTTCTTATTCAACGTTTTTTCTTACTAACTAGTAAATCCTTAAATAACTTGAAGGAGAGGGGAAAGGAGGAGATTGGGAGAAAAGGAATTGTTCTGGAATTTGGGTGTTTCCACCTTCCCACACTTGTACAGTGTTATTGCTTCTATGTGCATTAGAAGAAACAGAACAATAAATTGCTCCAGTTTAAATACTGAGCCAGATCTCCAGCTGACATAAACCAGCTCAGTTTCATCCATTTCCAAGTCTCACAAGGCTCATGCTCAGTGATCTCCTTTAAAGGTCACTATGGTCAAGGTGGTTTTTGTTTGTTTTGTTTTTTGGGTTTTTTTGCTGGGTTAAATTTAACTCCTTGTATGACCACACAATATATTTTATAATTAAATTACGATAGTCTTAAAACTTCTCTGAAGTATTTTACACAAAGAGCAGATAATTCTCCAAAGCTTTAAGCTATGCTGGATGACAGGAATTCATTTAGCTATTTTGTCACCCAGAACTGCATAGAATCAAACATAAATTTTTGCACTTTCTCCCTTGCAACCTTTGGATTTTCCACAGAAGACTGCATAAAAACATAGACGGAGTGCAAAGTTGAAAAATATCACTACTCATTGCTGTGAAGCAAGTTCAAAGAAGAAATTTTCCCCCAAGCCCCGAATCTAGACTACTCTTCTAGATAAATTTCATGGACACTCTCTGATGACCCAAGCAGGTTGGCATAGCCACCCACATTCCCACCTCTGGCTCAGACTTCTGAACCACATAATTGGTCATCATAAATCCCTTTGCAAACAGCAGGCTTCTTCCCCAAATTTATTACTAATGACAAATAAAAATTATTACATCACAGAATGCTCTTGATGCTTCAAGCAGGGAAGGAAATGAAGTGAATTCAGTCCAGATTCTGCAAAGTCATTTTCAATCATCTTTCAACTACTACTTTTTTTTCAATTCTACTGCTATTCATTCCAAGAGACACTGCATGTACTGGCTGGCCTCTAAGAGAGAGAGAAAGAGAATTACAGGAATGGAATTTAAATAAAAAGGAAACTGAAACTCCTATTAAATCAACTTCCCACCAACTTCCATACCCAGTATTGCCATCCCAGTTTGTCCCAGCTGGTGCTGCCTGCTTCCCCTCTTTGTTCAAGTCTCCACACAACTTCCCAGGAGGTGTAGGTCCTGAGGGGGCTTTGGAGGTATATTCTAACAACCAGTGCTGAGGAGCACTGCTGCAGCCATCACATCTCATGTGACAGCAAGGGACCGAAACCTGCAGCAGGTCCAGACCCAGGACAGTGACACAAAAGCACAGACTCCCAGGCAGGCTGTGTCAGCCCAGCTCCAAGGCTGCACACACCCAGTGAGCACACAAGCACAAGCTGTACTGGATGGATAGCTGCTGCCCAGAACACAGGAGTTAAGGACTTCAAGGATATCAGTATTTCGGGCGTGCTCACCTCAGCATTTCCTGTCCCTTCTTCCTCGTCCTGGCTGGCTTTCCAGCCATCCTTCCCTTCTGCCAGTCAGGCATGCCTCAGTCTGGAAATACCACCAGCTTGCCTCCTGTTTGCCACAGTAATCCCCTTCCACAGAGCCTGTCAGGCCAGGATAACACCATGCACGCTCTCCACTAGGAGAGGAGAGATGGTTTTGAAACATTTTATCCTTTCTTTGACCTTTTATCTCAGGAATACATTTATTTCCCATATTTATAAATTAACCAAGGCCTACCAGTAACTGCATGTGCAAGCAAGAAGAAAAGTAAATATATTCTGATGACATCTGTCTTTCCCTAGTTTTACTTGACATGCTAATAAAGTCCTTTGAAGTGTTTTCAAATAAAAAGGGGATGGAGGGGGAAATAATCTGCATTTTATCTGAAGACTCACCTTCCCATTACTTCCAATTTTCTTTTTTTTTCAACAGACTGACATCTAACCATGTTATTATTGTGCCTAAATGTCACATAAGAGCAGGTCCCAACCAAAAATTATTGAGGAACTTACCTATTGCTACATCTTGGAAGTAGAGGCTTGAAAACAAGGTATTAAACTACTCTTGACCAAGAATGAAAGGGTAGACTTGTTTAAATCATTTAAATGTGCTGTGTTCTCAGGATGATTACACTTTCCTGACACAGCCTTATTTCATACAAGCATGAGGGTTTGTGCAGCTGAACCAGCTCACTGCTTCAGCTCATGGAACACCAAGCAAGAAGTCCTACATGCCTCCATGCACCTCTTACCTTTTAAAGCCTCCAAATGCAGCATACAAATCCTGTATTTCTTTTTCCTTTGCATGTGTTTGTATTTGACAGTTAACTTTCATTTTGTTTGAAGTGACCTATGCTGCCAAATTTTCACCCACAAATTCTCATAAGCAATATTATTAGTTTCATTTTCAAAAGATGCCTCAGCTCGAAAAAAGTTAGCCAGTTTTTCATATTTTGCAAAGAGCATCACCTTTGTAAAGTCAGAGTCAAATGCAGTCCTAAATCAAAGACAGTATTATTACCAAAAGCAAGCAGAGAACAAAACTGGTTTCAGCCACAGGATTTCCTGTGGTTGTATTGTTACTCCTCAGTCACATAATCAATTTAATGTGACTTCCTATGACAAAGAAGGAGGAAACCAAGAGGAACTTACTCATCTGTCAACCAGTATTAAAAAATTTCAGCAAGTCTCGGTGATATCATAGGCCACAAATAATCCACAAGTTTCTACAAAGAACATGCAGGTTTAGTGAAAGCAGAAAATCAGAGAGATTAGAAGAACAATTGCAGATGGGCAGTGACTATGTGTTAACACAGCAGCTGTGCTTTATTTCCGACAGAAGTGACTTTTGCAGGCCCCCAGGTGTAGCATAGGTGCCTTTCAGTTTACATGATTTGATGAATACACTTAGAATAAACAGAAATTACATAATCCATACACTTGCAACCTGAAGATCTGATCTGGTCTATACAAATAGTAAGGTAATGCCAGCTGGTATCAAATTAGCAGCATACATAAATCAGCCATAAAAATATCCCCTTTATGGCTTCACTCAAGAGTTACGAAAACTGAGATTTCAAAGTAAAGACAAATCAAGACCGATACACTGCACATATCTTTGCCCTGTTCTCAATTACCACATAAGGTATAATGCAAAAATCCAAGAGGCAGGAGGGAGGAGAAAACCGAATATGGAAATATTTTCCAGTAATCCCATGTAGTGGTAAGTAACCTACACAGGGCTGCAAATAGGTATCTGAAAAGACCAAGTTGAAGACATTTTGAGCAGCTAGAAGTATCTAGAACACAGTATAAGAGTAGCATTTACATACTGGGATACAAAAACTGTTGTGTAATGAAAACCTAATTTTAACAAAAATCAAGACAAGCCTGTAGTAGAAATGTCCTTGGATTGACTCTTTCCACCTCTCCATAAAACACACACTACTAGTCACTCAAATAAACATCAGCACCCGAATTTTTGCAACAATATTCCTACTATTGAACTCCTGCTATTTACTGCCTTTCAGAAACAAGACCCCTGAAATAAACAGCAAATAAGCAATTTTCCTTTCAGTAAACAAAGAGTTAAAAATAGTTCTGCCTCTGCAACTCACCCAGTAAATCAGCCTAAACAGGCCCATTCAATTTCACAGCTCATTACCTGGAATAGACAGTTAAAGCCCATAACACACGCCTTCCGTACAAGACAACACTTCCAAGTGTACTTAAAAATCCTCTCTCAATTGCAACGTGACATATGTGGTGTCTGTGTACTTCCTTTTTTTTTTTCTTAGTATGGAAACCACCTTTAGATTTGTTTACGTTTTGTTGTATTAGTTATCATCCAGAGAAAACGCATTAGTGCAGATAGGTGGGGTTTTCAAATGACAGGTACTGACTACAGGTAAAGGGTTAAGCAAAGATAACATGCAAACATGTTATCATAAACATTTCTGGTCAGTAATTTATTCATGTTAACTGTGTAAAGACAATACTCGCACCTAATCGGTAGCATTGCCTTCAACAAAATTCTTTTGAAAGAATAATGTGTTTGTGTAAAATACACAATGTATTTTATCTAAACCCAGCCTCGATGACATTGATCTGGTATGATGTTACAGCGCTCTGATTCACTAAAATTCCTTAACAGACTCCAAAAGAAGCCCTTATCCAGCTTCCCTTTGGCAAGGACCTTAATTAGGTTAGGATACAATAAGGAACTTCAGAAAACAAAAGGCAGAAAAAACCCACTGCAAATCCCTCATTGGCAAGGAAATGTGCTGGATGACCTAATCCTAATAGACTTTTGCCATTTCTAATTTCTACAATTCAAGGAGAATGAAAAGGATGAGCGATATCCCCACAACAACCAGAATTAAATAAAATTTACTTACTGGTAAAGATTCTTTTGTATCATTAAAGTAAGGAACACATACAAGACTTCACATCCTCTACTGGAGTATTCTGTTACTATCCTGCTAAACTCAAGTGAGTCCTTGAGAGCAGCCCATCTACATATCTAAACTACTGTGCTCTCTTATCAACGCAGGTCTCAGCAGGATGTCATCTAGCTACCATGAAAAATCAATTTTTGTACAATAAATTCTGCTAAATGGAATATAGATTGCAGTTTGGATAAGACTGTGTGCATGTAGAGAACACACACAAGTGCCCTGAAACAACTTCCCTTTCTGCTCCCCTTGAAACTCTCCCTGGATTCTCTACAGCTGTTTTCCTGTTTCAATCAAATCTCAAATTTACTGCTGTTTACCTTGACCTTTTGGATCACTAAAAAGAGAAAGCACCTAAATGTCTTTATTTTTCATATACTTATAGATAGGCAATAGATGTAAACTTTGCCATGATCCCAGCTGAAGAGCTTATCTTAGCCCAAATTCAAAGAGCAGTAGGAGCCTTGACCCAGATTCAGGAAAGCATATGGTTAAGTACATCCTTACACTGAGGGAAGCACTTCATGATGTGAATAAAGGCAGCCACCGATTGATGCTCATTTACACCTTTTTTGAACCAACTTCTTTTAATTTATATCTTGGGACCTTTTCTTCCTCTTCCTTCTGACCACAAATCCAATCAACGCAGAAGAAAACAATCTCTTCTTTTTCTATGTTAACAGGATACAAGAATATCTGAAGATGGCTCAGTGCCAGAAACTACACTTGACAGCTGTTTCAGACCACGGCATAGCTCTCACATTTTCGATGTCTAGTGTTGACAGGGATTACTTAAAAACAACTGTACCAGAAGAAATTGTTCTGCAGGCTATTCCTCAGCAGGGTTTTTGTGAACACAGTAGTTGTCAGAGAAAGTGCTAATCTGAATTTCAGAAAAATTATTCCAGTAAACACGGAAAACTCTTTTTTTATAATTAACAATTCCAGAATATTTCTTTATCTCTTAAGACCAGTGGTAGAAAGGTAAGTTCGGCTTTCTGAGCATATAAATTTTGCATCCATCATAAAGTGAGGATCACTAACTAGTGTACAATTCTAGAAGCTTTTCACATCCATTTTCAGCATTTCCTCATTTAAAATAGATAAAGTTTAAAAGTCAATTACTGTGCACAAGGAGGGCAGGAGAATTTTGTGGTTGTTGTTTTATAGTCCATGTACTTTGCTCCAAATGAAAAAAGGCTAACTTCTACCACAGCCGCTGCAAGCTAATTTTGACTAATTTGTGGGCAAACCAGTAACAGAGTTCACATGCCAAAAATCGTCCCTGAAGGTATTTAAACACAGCTGACATACTTCACAGAAAAACACGAAATGGTCTGATAGTTACTTAACACCTAACAGAACTATTCTTTGGTCCCAAATTGGTCACATGAAAAACTCCCTCATAGGCCTGAAAAATAGAAAGCTAATGAAAAATCCACACATACCATCCTAAATTTAAAGTTATTTCTGTACCATAAATACCAGGTTAGAAAAACTATTTATATCTGAGTAACAGTCAGGAAAAAAAAGTCTGACAAACATGCAAATGGTCTGAAGAGGTAGAAGTATGGTTGGCTTAATATTTCCTCTGCTGTTGCTGTTTATCAGCAGGACACCCATAAAGGGACGCTGAGGGTGAAAATGGCTCTGTACCTAAAGACTGCTCAGATTCACACCAATCAGGTGCTGCTTGGGCCAGACAGAGGCCAGCCTCTGAAGACTACCAGCTGTATTGCTTGACACCAATCCAGTGCATAGCAAAGCAGCCCTGCAGACGCCGGCTCTGCCAGCAGCAGGGATCAGACAGGTGCATTTGAGAGTGTAACTGGATATAAGGAACCGATCCGAGCATCAGGAGCTGGGGAAGCCTCGTCTCCAGGACTGCCCTGTACCTGCAGGAATGGAGGTGACAGTGGCAGATCGTTTGAATGTGCAGGTGGAGAAGGGAAGGGACAGTGTTTGGTGACAATCAGCACTGGTAAATCCCCTCTGCAGAAAGGCTCTTTACCTCCTCTGAGGAAAGGACAGCAAAGTGAACAGAAGGGCACCAGGGCCTAGACTCAACACCAAACCTTTGTACTGGACAGGTTTCAGCTCAGTGTGGACAAGTGAAGCCTATTCATAGCCCTAAAAATTAACTTTCAAATTTTCACTCTGTCAGGCTGAGAGGAACAATGATAAACTTTAATCTTAATATGTAATGACCTAAGACCTGAAGGTTCAAAGTTAATCCCACAACAGATAAACAATTTTCAACTAGAACTACAAGACGTCATAAGGAGAGAGGGAGGGAAGAAAGAAATCTTTCAGTTGCTTGAATCAGTAAGACAAATTTTTGTGACATTTCTACATCCAATTACAATTCTAGTTTTGCTGCACTGTGGGCCAAGAAAAAGGGCTGTGGGGAATGCAGATAATTTAACACCAGGTAATTTCAGTGCTAGTCATCTTGACCTACACTCTTCTACTTGCCTAATTATAAATTTACAAAGGGATCGTTAATCCAATGTAACAAAACCAACTTCAACCCGGATTCTTGACCAGTCCTTACCATTTCCACCTATTAAGGAGCACTGGGTGCCTGTGTGGAGGGGTCAGGATTGGGGGCACTGCCTGTCCCCTCAGCCACAATGGTGCTGGCACCTTAGGGGAAGTGGGCAAAACACAAATTCAGAGAGAAGTGAGGAAAAAAAAAAAAGAGAGAAACAACCCTTCTAGCACCTGGGTAAGGGAAGGAAGAAGGGAGGAGGTGCTCGGATTGCCCCACAGCCATGGGGAGCAGACCACCATGAACCTCTTCTAATACATACAGTAAATAGAATTGAAATAAAGGCTTTGCCATACTGCAGTGTACAAACATGCATCCATCACAATATGCAAACAGGATTTTTGAAAGAAAGCCCAGCCATTTGTTGTCTTTATTGACCTTACATTAGCATTAGCTTTGATTTAGAAAATAAGGTCAGTGGGCAGGCACTTCAGTTTCCTTTACATTAGGCTCATCAAACATCACACCACCACCAAAAAACCCACTCTTTGCTCTCTTGGAAACAGCCATTCATTCAATATTATCTATTGATGCTGTGGGCCAGGCTTCCAAAACCAAAGATATCCATTAAAATGAACCCAAGTGAGTGAAACCTAAAACATTTAATTACTTCCTATCTGGACCTCCATCTTCAAATTCCACTTGGGTGCAATGTGTTTATGGAAAGCTGTGCCTCCAACATCCCATTCACAATGCAAGAATAACTCCAAAAACCAAATTAGGCATGGTCATGTCTTCCTGAAAAGGAAACTGATCAAAAATATGGAACATTTGGAGTTAAATTTCACCACTATGAAATAGCTTTTCTGAACTAAAAATAATACATATTTTTTAGCATTCCACCATCTTCCTCCAGTTTTTTATCCACAATTCAATTTCCAATACCAAAATATAATCATAAATTATCCAGATTTTAATTCACAAGAATTTTTTACACAATTTTTGATTTCAATCCTTCAGAAAACCCAGCTGATGGTTTGTCTTAAATGTATATTTTTATTTTAAAAAGTGAAAATCCCATTTTACCGGAGTGAACAGCAGATCAGCAGCCATTACTATATAAAGTCTAATTTCATAATAGCTTTCACATTTAGCAACATTTTTCACATTTAAGCACTTTATTTTTATATTTCACACAACTATCCATCCATCTGTACCTGCCCAAAAGATTTCTAAATAAAAACTATTTAAAAAATCAATTTCTTTAACTGTTTCATTAGAAAGTGGCTACCCACAACAGAAAAGCCATGTCTTTTGTTAGAGCAGTTAGGAAACAGCAATTTATCTTAGAAACAATTAAAAAATGTTCTGTTTAGTTAACAAACTTTGCATGATACTGCAGTCATCTCTGAGCATGCAGAGTGACTTGTAAATATTAGGAATTAGGCAATGACTCAGTACTTGTTAAACCCACAAGTCCTGTATAAGTCTAGTGAAGTAAGTGCCTTTCTCATGCAAACAAGAGCTGAAATAAATTCCATCCAAAAACCACACATCACCTCTTCTCTACCACATGGCAATTGACTTTTCTTTTATTTTTCAAAAACCTCATATATTTAGAATTTGAAATAATCCAATTTCCTAGGTGTTCCCTAAAACAATATTTTGTTTATAAAATATCAACATGGGCACGATTACTGCATCACATTGTTACAACTGCATGAGATCAACAGTGAAGACAGCACAGAAGAAAGGCTCCAATTTGCCCTTCAGGAGAAGTCAAAAATGAGGTGAATACCTCAGGCAGCTCTTCGATAACAGCGAAGTATGATTTTGCTTTTGTTCATAAGAACAGAAATTTTCAACTTGAAGGATTCTTTTCAGCACAAGCTTTGCTATTTCCCCACAAACAAAATCAGTTAGGAAGTTCACAACAGCTACCAATATTGACTTCATTTGCATCCATCAGAACACGACACAGACCATCCTCTAAAAGACCTGCCAAGACATTTCAACCATTTCTGACTGCTTTTGGATTCTGTCCCTGTTCCACTTCTCATATATTCACCAGAAATGGGCTCATAGCCAGAAAAAACCCAAACCCCATGACCAAAATATAGATAGTCTAAAAACCTTCACTTAGGGTGGTAAGAATGGGTATTTGTAGGTTAGATCCTTCTCACAGAACAAAGGAGGAAGCAACAATGCACAACATTTCTTATAAACTTCTGATTAAAAGGTGACTTTTATGTATGTTAAAATAAAATAAACAGCCCTGATGCACAACACAGGCCTAGTCCTTCCATATGCATCTTGTTTAAATCCCTCATGGATATGAGGCACAGAGGCCATGACTTGGCCTCTCACTGTTTTCTCTGAGCATCACTCACCAGTAACTCCACAAATTCACTGGTTCTAAAGATCCTTTGTGTCTCCAAGGCTATCAACAGAGAAAGGTAAGACAGAGTTCTGGGTTAAATTCTTAAGTTTATGATTTTCAATATTACACATCATATTTTACATGACTTCTCCAAAGCCCATCACATACTACAGTTCTGAGACTAAGGAAGTCTCAGAATTCCTGAGAAGCACTTATCAACTGCCCCCCACATTCTGCAGCTAAAGAACAAAGATGGTAACGATCAGGAATATGATTAGAATCAAACATGGGACAGATACTGGCACAAAACACTGCAGAAAGAAAATATAAGGCTGTGCCAATTCCTTTCCATATTAGATAACCTTGATATGGAAAAAACTAACCCCTCAAAATTCAAAGACCACCATTAAGAAGGTCCTATAGACAATTTCCCTATTACCCTGTAAATCTACTGTCTGACTGAATCAATGTACTGCTTTTCCACATTCCACTTTGAAGAAAGCAGTCAGAAAATACGATCAGAAAAATCATATTCATTCGCTGATAAAACCTGCCTTGAGTTTCCCTTCCTACCTCTGCCACATGATTTGCATCATTCTGCACAAATTAGCCAAGTCCCATCAACTTTTTGCCACCTCTAAAGCTACACCATAACCATTGCTATCTCCCCAGGGACAGCACTTCCTCCACTGAATACAGACTGCCAGGAACTTCATGCATAAAGTATCCTACACTGGCATTAAGGCTCGATCTTTTCTTAATGTGCTTAAAAGAAAGCTTTTATCCAAAGAGATCTCAAATCTAGTGCAAGATGCGGGGTGTACAAGCTTCCAAGCTTAGGTCTCAAAAAAACAGCAATGACTCATCAGAGGCAAAGAAAACTTCAAACACAACACAGAGCTGATGAAGAGTGATGTGGGAACACTGTTTAAAGCATAACCTGTATCCTGTTTGTTTCCTTTCTCCAAAGAGCATGGAGTAAGGGTTAAGCATTTGGACATTACTGAAGGTATTCTCTCTGTTATCCCAGCTGAAGGCTTTCTTTCTCTATTCTTCACTCTGTGAATCTGAGTAAGTGTGCCAGGGTGAGAAGTGCATCCACCAAGACAGAGAAAAAGGGCTCAAAATGCCCAGATCTCTATCTAAAGGAAAGATTTTCCTATACCACATACAAAGCACAATGACAGTGTTACACCTTTAAATACATGATTTACTGGAAAGCAGCTTGCTTTGTTTTTGTTCTGTAGCAGTTTGACTTTAAAAGAAGGAAAAGTAAAAAGCAAAACTTTGAATTTTGGAAAGATAATTGGTGTTATGCTGTTTCTTAATTTAACATTTGGAAAAATATGTTCCTACTACAAAGCCGACCACAGGAGAAAGAAAACACAGTGCTCTTTTCCCAAAAATGGTGAAGCAGAAGCAATACGGAATGTCCTTTATCCCGGAGCCTGGATGCTGTGGTCTAGCCACAAGTGACTGGAGCTGGAACTGAAACACTGCCTTCCTTCCCTACTGGCTGAGGTACATTTAAACCCTGAAACATGGGGCAGCTGTAGCTTCTCTGCAATACCCCTCTCTCAAATGAATAAGGAAAACTATACTTTCAACTATGGCTTTAGAGTCACCTTTGGGTGTTCAAGGCACAGCAGCATCAACCCCAAACCTTACATGAGGCAAACTGACAGGTGCACCATGCAAAAGCTGAGCTGTGCTCCCCTAAAGGCTGAGAAAGCACAAGTCAGAAAGCCTCTAATTCAGGCAGACAGGATCCCTCTCTGGACGTCTTTAAATACATTTACACACACTCGCTGAATCTGCAGGAATCCTGAACATGTGCTCTAAAGCGCTCTTACTTCTTTAACACACAGACAATCTTATTTTAAGCACAGCACGCCCCCTCCTTAGCTTTCTACAAACCATAGTGACACTGAGACGAAGCCAAATGCAACTTGTCACCACTTCTTTTATATAGATTTTTCCCTTTCCACATCTACCAGTAGCTTCATCACACCTCATCTTAATTCAGAAAAAATCTACTCATCTCTTCCAAAACAGAAATTGTCTTCCAAAACAGTATCAGCTATGTTCAGATCAACTACAGCTGCAACAATAAATGAGGTAAATATACATGCCTTGTAATGTGCAATTAGCAGAATATTCTGTTAAAAACAGAGCTAAAAGACAATTCATTGGAATGAAACTGGCACTGGAAAAATATGTGTCAAAGAAAAAAAAACAAACAACAAAACAAGAATGGGCTAAGACATCACTGAAGGAGATTAAAGTTTGGGCTGGTGACAAACTGGAGGGCACAAACAGCAAATGATGACAATCTGCAACTCTTCCAGTATTCAGGTAAGATATATTCAGGTGGTTCCTGAAAACAGTCCATCTTATTTATTGTGCAACAAGACTTGTGACTTCTCACAAAAACTGTTCAATGTATTCAATGGCAAGATCCTAAATACACTGCCTTTCAAAACAACCCTTGAAGAACAGTGATCTTATGGCCTTTACAAGCACAGGAATTGGTACATGATAAATAAAGGGAAAAGTAAGTCATCCAATATTAGCTGGTAACTCTAGAAATCCATATATGAACTTTATAGAGCACATAGCATTATACATAGCTTTAGAGTTTAAAGCAGAGCTCCAGCTGATCTCAGTGACAGCTGAGAGTTCTCAGTATCTCCTCATATCAAACCACAGGAAGTCAACTAACTGATCCATATGGTGATGAATGCACAATACTGGCTACATACAAAGTATGTGTTAACATCCAGCATTACATGAAAAAAAACAAACCTCTGTAGCAGCCAGCAAGAGAATAAAATTCTCCATAGTATCATTCAATTCCCTTGTAAAAAAACCCCAAACATTTTCCTTTCCAGCAAACCACAAATTCATCCACTAAGTAACTGCTTACTTTGACAGCTCAGCCCCAAACAAAATACGAATTGGTTTCCAGAGCTCTACTGTCCTATGGAATATGCAAAACAGGTCACAGGGGGGAACAGGCAGGGAGAATATCACCATCATACAGCTACAGCTATTTTGGTTACAACTATAAATGATACTCACATATCCTTTGTTTCAGACTAGGAAGAATTCTCTGAGCTTTCAAGCAAAACCAGAATTAGCTCAAGCATTACACAGCCAAATTCCTTTATAGATACACAAAGAACATAAAGTAAATTTCTTCGTAACACCGACACTGCCATTCCTTGCTCCATTCTTACCAATAAAATCTGGTGTTGCATTTCTGGGAAAGAGATAAATAAAAATCTCCTGTCCACTCAGCTAGGTACAGTTACACAATACATCTTCTTCACTTCTTAAGTCAGTTTTGCTGCAACTGCAGACATACTTCACCCAACAATCAGTTCACTCCCTGCAGGCGTGCAGGTGTCAAACTCTGGAGCTGAACCATAAATCTTTATCACTGAAATAGCACCAAAAATGCTCAACATCCAGTGAGTGTGGAAGGACTCAAAACCTCAGCAGGTACAAAATAAAAAAGCAGAACACAGTCATTATCTAGGCCTTGCATTTCCAAATGACCAGTAGGACTGGCTTCTGATCTGAACAGAGATGCCTGATATCAAAACATCTGCTGGGCAGTGGGGACACTTTCATGTCCCCATGTTTCATGTTTTTCAAACTCCTCAAATTCAGGAGAAGCAGGATCTCAGGCTTAACAGCTCAAAGACAATCCTTGTACATTGCTCAACTCATACTGAATGTACAACACACTTGGAATAATTCTGAGAATTTGATAAGCAAGAATTGGTCCTACCTGTCCTAGCAACAAGTTGAAACCACTCAAAAGCAAGATACATATCTCAGGGGAGCAGAAGCTTTAGGGTTCACCGTTAGTTCAGGACAAAATGCTGAGTTTTAAGGATGAGTCAGAACTCTCAGCAAACGTGGGAAGGCAGCTCTGAACCACCATTTATTTGTCCTGCGCTTGTGCAGGAGCTAAGCAGAGGCCAGTGCCCTCAACATAACCAGAAGGTCAGTGCCCCACAGAACCACTGCAATGGTAACACATCAACATCTCCTTCCATGATGAAGCTTCCTTCTTGAAGCTACCAGGCTTGAAAGAAAAAAAGGAAAAAAAAAACCAATCATGTTGACTTGTCTAAAGTTTGTCTTTCTCCTAGCACTGCAAGCAACATTAAAATAATAACACGTTACTTCAAGTTTCAAATCCTAACTACTCTTCTCAGCTAATAAGCTCCAAAATTATGCACCCTATGCAGCTAATGAAGTCACAAGAAAGAAACATGCCTCTTCTTTTCCAGTGCAACCATCTGCAGTTACATTTTTGAGGAATTAAACCAACTCACAGGAAAATTATTATCATGCTTGGTACAGAAAACTACTTTCAAACAAAGATGTTGACTGTGCTAACAAAGTCTTGGAGATTTTTATGTGTGGCCATTCAGTCACAGCCACCCATTAAAGACACAAACAAGAGGGGAAAAGCATTCAAAGGGATGAGTAAAGGAATTACTCTCCACGTAATCTGCAGCTCACCTACTACAGTACTGAGCTCACAAAATGGAAGGGACTTACCATACTAAGCTACATAAAAGAAAGCTTCCTCTGTTACATGCAATTGAGAAGAGAAGGGGAAAAAGACTCAACAACCTCCAGGAGAACATTAAATTCTTTGCAGTTTGGGATTTAACTCAAGAAATCACCAAGTAACTTGCTCTATATATTCTTCCTTAATGTAGTTCAGAGAAGCAGAAACATTCATCAGCAGAATCATATAAAGAACAAAAACATTCAGCAGGAGGTGGGCTAACTATATTATTTACAAGCAGGAAAACCACAAATGAGCTATTTCAGCTTTCCAGAACAAATACTGATGTAGGATCTGGTTTTGCACTAGCTTGCACTTCATTCAGATGTCACTGTTCCATACAAATAAAACAAAACAAATTTTAAACCCCACTACTGTTCTGTCTTTGATTTTACACAGGTGTGAATGACTGCCCATTATTTCAGAATGTCATGTGGTCAGGCTGAAGTCTAATATTTTGTTAAGAATTTTTTTCAAGACAGCTTCCTTTAAACAATCAAAGAATTCTTTAAAAGTTACTCTTTTCTATCCATGTGCTAATGAAGCCAAGACTGGACTAAAAACCCAAATTCCACTGCCCACAGACTAGTAAGAAAACAAACTCATTTTAGTAAGCCTACCACGTCAGAGCACCAATTCATTGGTGACCTTCCACACCTGTAAAAGAAAGGAGGCAAGTTTCTAAAGTCCTGCTGTACCACATCAAGATTAAGAACCCTAAATCACTGTCATTTGAGGAGTATTAAATGTGCAACAGCGGAGCAGAGGAATAGTTATTCCTTCCCCTCATTCAGAAGTATGCACAAGAGCTGGCTATGGCAGAGGGCCATGCAGGGCAAACTCCAGCCCTTGCCATACGCTCTCTGAAGAACTCTGAGAGAGTCAAGGCCAACTCCAATTCTACTATTCCTGGTATATCATAAATAGCTACCTTGGGACACTTGAAGAACTTTTGCCATTTGAACCTGGCAGAGCAAAAAAACAAACTACAGCTATTTGTACAAAATGTTTCTGCTCAAATGAAACACAAAGTAAACGCAAATTACAATGAGGCAGCAAAATCACTCAGAAATAGCCTTATTAAACAAACTGCCCCATAAGTAACTTGTGATGCAAAGTATTATGTACTACATAAATTACACTGTGCCTTGGAAATAGTTGCTATCTGCAAAGTAATAGCTCATGAATAGTTCTTGAATTTTTCTTTTGCAGTACTATAAAAAAGAAAAATTCCACATTTCTTCTCTGGTATGTTATGACTAAGTTGCTGTAAAAACAGACTGACCACTAACCAACCTCTGGGCACCCTACAGAATGTGCTCTTAAGTTCTTAAGCAGTAAACATCAAAACGAAGTTAATGAAAAATGCAAAGTATCCATTCTTGATGGAAAGCTGAATTTCACTTAGTACAGTTGCTTTAAAAATCAATTCCTCACAGGGCAGTTCAGAGTGCCAGTGGAAACCTGCAGGAAGCAGATACTCAGAAGCACCAGGCAGAAAAAAAGGAAGGGTAGGAAGGGGGAATTTCCTGATCCACAGAAATTGCAGTATTATGAAACTGCCTACCTATACTGTCTTTTTCACCCTAACTGATGATTAAGCACAAGGTCTTAAGAGAACCTGCCTCAGTCTTCAATTAAAACTTTTCTGAGCAATATCTATGCAGATACAACTTTCTAGGAGGTAATTCCCAGCTTTAGTTGGAGATAATAATCAAAGAGTTTCTGGTTATCTCTGTTACCATCACATTTGACTTCCTGAAAGCATATGAAGTTTTATGTGTTAAGTTTCTAGTGTAGCAATTGTCTGAATTTTGCAGCCTGACAGTTACTTGCTCCAACACCACAACCATCAGTACTCCTAGAAGTCCACTCAAGCTAAACCCTAACATGCAGCAGGAGACAGTGCAAACCTATTCCATAAATAAGAAATATGAGACAAGATTTAAATGTATGCATTTCAATTTCTGTAAAATATTAAGACACTCAGGACAACTTCTCTGAAATGCCAGTGGCATGTCATGTATCTATCAGTGGTATACCACGGGGCTGCAGAAAGATTTTGAAAAGGTGAGGTACAAACAAACCACTATGAGTTACAAGAAGTTTAATTTTTATGGAGGTCCAAGTTCAACACACAAACAGTTGCTCAAAACACAATTCTGGCAAGCATCCACCTGACCACTGCACTTCCCTTCTGAGAAATAAAAACAATTGCCACTGCTTCAAGTTGTACAATGCTGACGGTACAGGAGGGGGAGGAAAGAGGACATCACAGCCACAAGATCACAGAAATAAGATTAGAAAGGGTACTCAAACAGTATGGTGGAAATCTAAGCAAATAAATAAAGCCCTTAAACACACAGAAGTTACAAGCCTACCACACCTTCAGGAATTTCCACAACAAACATTTAAAAAAACTTTGAAGAAAAAAAAAATTAAATTGGAAAGAACACAAACATAAACCTGGATCCTGGAAGCTGCTTTTCCACTGCATTTTTAAATGGCCTTCACAAATCACAGCTGTGCCTCCATTTCTTTGCAGAGATATTTCATATGCTAATGACCACATACTTTTCTCAAACAGGTTTTCAAGGCAATAACACAAGTACCTAATATTACTGTAAATTCTTTTCTCACCAGGAAAGTAATTGAAAGGAAAAAAAAGTATATTTACAACCCTCACAATCTGGAAATAAACACACATTTTAAAAGCATACTATAAAAAAGTGAAGCAAAATAAAGAAAATATTCTCTTTTGACATCTAGAAAAAGCTACAGTAATTGAAGTCTAGTTTAAAATACTTAACCAGTTAATACCCTCAAATAGTTTGGCTTTCTTTAGAAGTTCAGCAGCAAATATGAATTGCTTTAATATCATCAAGGTATCAGTGAATTAACATCATGCCTATCTCCATTAACTGAGAGCAAAATTAGAAATGCCTTCTTCTTCCTACTAGACATGACAATTTTGGCTCATAGCTATTAAAGGCAGTGCCTCCCACGTGAGCTTTACAACCCCATTCAGACGTCTAAACTTTCTCAAATCTTGACACAACACCTGGGAAATGGCCTTTCAGTGGAGAGGCTGTTTCTCTCTCAAAGAGAAAAAAGTTGCAGGGAAAATAGCACCTAGGTCTTTAAGTGCCTGGCATAGAAAAATATGGTATGAGACAGACACTAAGGCAAAGAGAGAGAAGAGATTTAGGCTAATTTGTCAAGGCCTATATTTAAATTGTGAGTCTGAAAATGTCACCAAGTAGCACATTTATAGACTTCAAACATTCCTGTCCGATGGGAATGCTCTGAGAAGGGACATCAGGTAGTAGTAATGCAGTTCTTCTGCACTGTTTCACAAACACACACAAACACAAAAGATCCCAAGCCCCTGTGATAAGTTGTTATGCTTGATTCAAACATGCAGTTTGATGCTGCCTCTCTTGAAGGTAATGAAAATTCTGCCACAAGCTTTTAGGAGGGTGTGTATGGGGGTGTTATTAAAAACAGTGGTCAGCATACCAAGAAGAAATCCTTGTAGCTTTGCCAAAATTACTTCATTTACCATCTTCCATCTCCTGCAAATTTCCTCTGACGTTTCCCATAGAAAATGAATTTGTACCCTTGATGCTGGAACCATGCTAAGAATGACCTTTGCACCCTGTCACTGTAAAAGTGTGTGATTTCACTTGCCAGGGACAGGGAACACAGAGAGAGATGGAGAAGGTGTGTCTGAGAGAAACTGGAAATCTAAAGTAAAAGCAGTAACAAATGATAGCCTAATGTTAGCAAAAGTGCCATGCAAATCTAACAGTCACAAAGTTTACTGCTTTAAGAATCAGTGGGATAACATCAAAACTACTACAGAAAATACTTGCCCCAAACACGTGAATTAATTTGATCCAACCTCTTCTGACAGTGACAAATTAGAGAAAACTGTTTCCTTAAACTGGAAAAGGAAAAAAAATAAAAAAAGAAAATCCCCAGAAGATGGAAACCTTCTCTGAAGTGAAAGACTCAAGACAAGAAACTTTCTTTTAGAGACAGAATTATATATGCTTAAAGCCTGTGTTTTAAAGTGTAAAATTTCATTTTGCTGCTCATAATCTGTCATCAGTAAGAATTATCAATAAACATTCTACTTCCTAATTAAGGTAGATGGAAGAAAAAAACTCCACAAGATCACATGGAATAAAATTATTCACATGACACTGATGTGAACAAAAGATTTTAGTGCCACAAATTCAGCCTGGTTAAGAGTTGAATGCATTGAGGCTTTAGAATCAATCAATGGCCAGCAACATATCAGGCAGAAATTTTTGTAATTACAGTTATGATCATACACATAGTTAAATACTTTTACTGACAACATAAACTACACAATCAAGACAAAGCAAAAACGCTTTAGACTGGTTTGTTTCCTTATCAAGAAAACTTAATGGTGAAATCAAAGCAAATTTTTAAGTACTAATATCAAGACTTTATTGGATGAGGTTCCTTCCTGTTGGTAGTGGCAAGGACCACAAAGTGAATGTAATATTGTCAGTAAGTAATACAAATTCCATGAAATGACCTTAGCTTTGGAGAAGAAGAATGTAAAAAATTCAAGAAGAGTATAGCTAGACAGCAAATCATCAGCTCCTTGCTCCTCCTGCGCTCTTTTTTCTCCCCCAGATAGTTTAAGATGATTTTTATGATGAGATGAGATGACATCTCTGCTGTATCAGCCAGGAAGGGACTTTTCAGGCATTACCATGAGCCCCTGCAGCATATACTCAAGTGTAACTGCACAGACACTTTACCAAAGGAGCTAAGAAGCTACACCACCAAAAACAACAGGTTCCCAGAACAACTTCTCTGAAGTCAGTGTTACTCAAGGATAAAGTTAACCAAAAAATAACAAGTTAATGAAATAATACACACCAGCTGTGGTAACACACATTGTATACCTTTTCCTCTTGGTAACCTTAACTCTAAATAGTGTTTGCATTTTCAGAGCATGATTATTATCATCATTGGGGATATTAAGTCATCCCTTATTTTCAGACAAACCAGTAACATGTAAGGGCATAGACAGTACATTTTTTAGCCAGCCTACTTAGATCCAGAAAAACCCACTCGACTAATTCAATTTCAAGAATTAAATTACGACTTTTATAAAGATGCAGAAATTTAGAAGTATATATTTTGTTACCCAGAAGTGGCTGCTAGCTGTGAAGGTGAAAATAGTCAATATTGGAGGTGGAATGACACAAGAGCAAAATGATAATGTTTTTCTCTGCAAATTTCTGTTTGCATAGGAAGCAGCTTCTATAATTTCCTCTAACATATCAGTTCAGAGAGAAAACAAGTCTCTTTTGTGTCAGTCTCTATCAAAATTATAAAAGGATCTTTTTAAATAATCGCAAAATAGTACATCATGTGTTTTCTAAAAGTTGGGGGAAATGGAAAGAAACTATTCCGAGCGTGTTAACATAAGAATCCTTGTCTTTCAGTTACAAAGTATACAACAAAAACAGTGTAAAGACACTGACTGATACTATGCCAAATACCACACAAGAACACACAAGACCACTTTCTTTTTGCAAGGAATTACCATCATCAAAATCAGACAGTTATTTTGAAGAGCCTTCTTCATGATTAGAAACTTTCTCACTGCAAAAAGAAAAGTTTTGGAAATTGTTATGGGGGAAAAAAAAATGAGGCTCGCTGAATTTCTACAGCGAGAAATTAGCCCCAAAATTTGTTTCAAAATTGTAGCTCCCTTGAATGCTAGAGGGAATCTGAGAGGTAACAGCCTGGAGCACAGGAGCTGTAGTAGGTGAAGCCACAGAAGTCTGGGCTGTCACAATCCTAGCCCCTTTCTTTTATACAAATATCACTACCTTATCTTCACAGAACCATACTGACAGATTTAAACGTGCTTTTGTAGGTTGGTTTTTAACTGGATTGTGTCCCTCTGCCCACACAAGCACCAGCAAAACAAAGACCAGTGGATTTAGCCAGCCTGAAGACAAGTCAGCCCCCACCCAAGATAAACCAGTGAGTTGCAATCAAAATGTGTCTTCTATTTCCTCCTCCTCCTCTTGTTACTATGTGTCCTGCAAAACATTCAGACAACACAGGGCTTTATTTACAAAAGGTAGCGGGGTAAAGGGGAAAGAACTTTAATGAGCACGAGCAGGAAATACCTCGGGACTGTGGTGTCCCCACAGGACAAATTACATTTGCTTAAACCACTGGGCAGACAAAAGTAATTGCCACCCTTCCTATCACTTTTTTAGTTCAGTTTCAGGTCTTAAAATGATTAAGCTATACTTTCACTTAAGTCTCATCCTTTCGAGACGGCAAGAGCAAAACAGATCACAACTTCTTATTCTTAGAACAAACAGTCCAAGGTTCTAGTTCTACAAAAGCTAACAAGGCAAAATGATAAATGATAGTAAATCAATTATCTAATAGGAAATGCACAGGTGTTTACAGGAAACACTGTGTGGATACACTTGTGGGTAAGGCCTATGTGTGTTTTTCATGCAGGTGACAACTTTTTGCTACCATTCTCCACCCACAATCTCTGTATTATCAATCTGGCCAAGAAAACCATGAAAGCTTGGGGATGACTAGGGAAAAGCAAAGAAAAAATACCAATCCAAATCCAGAAACCAAGGTTCTGGCCATGGGAAGATCAGACTGACACACAGATATCCACACCGTATCAGAAACACAAACAGAGATTTAGATGGGATAAAAAGCAAGGAAGAATGGAAGAAATGGAAGCAAGGAAGAAATGCTCGAGGCTTCAGCTGAGAAGGCAAATTGCCCTGGAATAACACTGTCCATGGAAAACACTGGAGAAAGGAAAGGAGGAAGGACTCAGAAATGGAGACCTGCAGGACCCCCACCACATCCTCCTCCAAGACTGAAACTCTGAGACTGAAAGGAAACTGAACAAAAGACCACTGAAGCATTGCTGTTCTAATCCCACAACATTTCAAGGAAATGCAACTACCATTAATAACATCTACAAATGCTTTTTCCTCTCCCACTTGGAATGGCACACTAAACTCACTTTTTATTCCTACAAAAAAATTAGTGTACATTTCCACTAAGTTACTGAACAAAATGTATTTTTTCCCCTTAAAATAGCCTACAAAAATACCACAATTTGTAATATCTACAAGGCCCCCATGAAAAGCTTTTCAAAAAGTTGCCAAGAGAAGGTGCACTAAGAAGCTGATCCCTAAGAATAAAAGAAATCTGCAATATTGTGTAACAAAACTAATTTAAATCAAACTGGAAGTCTGGATACAGATAAGGAAGAATTATGAAACACAAAGTCACAGGAGCCTAGATATACCTCATGTGGGTTTTATCCATGGTGACCCCTAGTAAACCTAATTAGGCTGTATTACCAGAAATAAGGCAAACTGACCTGTCTGAATAGAAGATTTTTGCAGTTATTATTAAGCCTAATGTCATGTTTAAACTATTTGAAATAAAAATCTTGTCGTTAACAAAAGATTGCACATGACTGACCTAAATCACTTGCATTTTTTAAAGATTTTGGTCCACATTAGTGGCATTCCCAAGCTTAATGAGGATTTTAGAAAAATAATGTGTTGAGGTAAGTTAGACCAGAGTAGAACAAAATATTCCAGTTGTTCAGCCAGAAAAAGAAAATCAAATTAAACAAGTACAAATGCTTATGGAAGGAATGCCTGCTTTGCCAAAAGATAAAACTTAAAGAGTCTAGAAACTGCCCTTTTCTTTCAATCCTGCCTCAGCTATCCATTGTAACTTTTTTGGTCAGGTTTTAGAGCTTGACAGCAAGATCCAATTGCTTCAGGAAGTTTTCTGCACAAATGGAGATTGTAAATTTTTTACAGGATAAAAGCAATTAGGGATGCTAAGAATAGGTTAATATTTTTCAAAGACACATCCAGGATAATTTATTACAGTTCACTTTCAGAAAATAATATGGGGAAAATGATTACCAGGAGAGTAAACACCCATTTTGTATATCATAATCCTGTATTTGCAATTTATTCACAAGAAAATTTCAAAACAACACTGGTCTCTCCAGCCACAGGTATGACTCAGTAGTGAAATTACTGTTATTTGCTGCTGCTATTCAGGATTCAAACACTGATCTATGGGTGTAAGGTAGAGCTTCAAAAAGAAAGGTAGCTTCTACCCATCTTTGTAAAAAATGAATACATATATATATATATTCTAAGAATTGAACTATATTGGACCAATTAAGCTCATTGCTTTTGGAGTACAATATCCACACTTTAGTCAACTGTGATATAATAATATGCTGCAGGTTACACAAAAACCACATGAGTAAAGTCCAGGAGAGAAGGGCCAAAAGACAAGGAAGGAGATTAATCAGGTACATAGAAACACAGCCTCATATCCTACACAGAGGTCAAAAATTCAAACACACCTTCAGCATTAAATTTTATGGTTATGATCATGCCATTAAAAAACCCTACTGGATTAACCCTTAAACATGAAATGTCCTAGTAACAGGGAATTTATTGTGTTGTCATGAGGTTTATAATGCCCACTGAGCAGACTAACTCATATAATTGTATTTCTCCATTTGTCCCCATTAGACCAAAGCATGAGAGGAATTTCTGTACAGAATAAAGGCATTTCTAAAATTCCTGGAAACTAAGTATTAGTTAGCTTTCTATCTAAGCAAACCGTGCTCCTCTGCAACAAACAGGACATTACTGACAGAAGTCAGTCAACCTGAAGACACATACTCCAAATATGGCCCAAAATAGGCAGCCTTGGAGTACTTCCAAACTTCCCCTGCCCAACAGAACACAAACAGCCAAAAAGAACACCCTTTAAACTTATTTCTACTTAAAATTAAGGGTTTTAAAAAACACCCAAACACTTAGTGTAATGAAAATGTGCAAAGAAGCAAACATGTTACAATGAATTAATGAATCACTCTACTGGAAACTAATAAAAAACAAGCAGAATTAACTGGATGGTCTCACAGCTCATTTGATCACATCAGAGCTGTTGATAAACTTACAGTAAGAGTTTACTGTGTTCAAGTAAAGAATCAAAACTGAAATAAATCACAATTTAAAAGGCACAGAGCTACCTAACACGAAAGCCAGCACTGGCAACCATTCCTCAATGTATTTTCCTGCAAATACTGTTTCCTTCTTTTTCAAGTAATTTAGTGTAGAAATGCATCTGTATAAAAGACATTAACACTATATTCTGAAAGATAGAGATTTGAAGGTCGTTTCTCTTTGAGAGCACTGAAGAACCTTCTTCTTTCACCCTAATCAATAAAAAGCATTTACTTGTTGGCTGCAGCTGTGTAACAGAAACAAGAGATTACATAAAATAAGCAGTAAAGTGTTATCGTAAACAATGTCAGAAATTTATGTGTCAAGAATGCCACAATGTCTTCTAAATTGATGGAGGCCCATCAGTTCACATGGCTCAGCTGCAAACAATGAAACAACTCACATTTAAAATTAGGAATATGCCTAAGGACATTAAGTGGCCTTGACAAGCAAGATGCTCATTCTTTCCCAGAAAGAACTGAATAACTGGTTCTGCTTATGTCAGACCAGGAGGTATTCCCATTTTTATGACTAGAATAATAAGAAGTTGATACCTTTTAGAATGTAATTAGAAAAAAAAAAAAAAAGCATTTCTAATGGGTTACATAGTACTAAGGTTGAAAAGTACTGAGTACCAAAGACTACTTTAAAAAAAAGCAAAACAACAAAACTTGAAAAAGTTGATTGCTCAGTCTTTTACTGTCTGCTAAGAATAGGATCTTAATGAAGGATTGTTTTTAGTAGCCTGTTTTAAAATCAAAATATAAGCAACTCATAGCTGAAAATGACTGTGATTTTGTCCAGGACCTATACAGAGATAAATAACAAGGAAGAGGTGCAGAAGCCTAGAGGCAAGATTTTGTTTTCTTTTGTAACTAATATGTGAAAACAAACCCAGCTCAAAAAGGGGTTTATCATTTTTTCTTAAGAAAAATCATGAGAGAGATCACCAGAAGCATAACACAGACAACCTCTCCACAACTCTGTCTTGAAAAAGTGGTTGTAAGGTGATAGAACCATTTCCAATATCCACAACAGATGCTGCACAATAACAGAATAACAGAAGTATAGACCAATGATGACAGTCTAGTGTATGGCCATATCAGCACTGCATAAACACCACACATTTCACTTCTTCTAGAGATGAAATGAGAACAACTTAATCCATCTTCCAAAGCTTTCTTCAGTAGGAAAAAACAAACAAAAAACCAAACCAAACAAAAACAACAACAAACTGAACAAAACTAACCAAATAAAAATTTTACTAAAGGACAGTTTACATTTTTCCAATAAGAGCACAGATTTAATCAAGTCACTGACCTCACCATGGTATTGGTGGTGCCCTCCATCTTTCCTCACTTTCCTTGCCACAAATTTTGAGGTTTATTCTACCATTCTTTCAATGTATCCTAAATAACACTGTTCTGGTTTCTTTTTAAAAGCCATTCAAACTGAAGCCATTGTAAAGAAAGTTTTCCCACAACCAAAACATCTCCAAAAAATCTCCAAAAGCTTCTTTTTATCACTGGAGTTCTCTTTCAAGTTCACCTTATCAGCCTTCGTTACCTCCCTTACACTCTTGCGTCAGCGTGGCAACTCACACACAAGTAGAAAAGAAAAAGCAAAGTGCTTGGAATTCACAACAGCTTTTTCTGGAAAGCTCTAGTTGCTATAATTAGACAAGCCCTTTTCTAAATCACAAATACAACTATCAATAGAGATAAAAATTAAAACTAGCATCAAATACATAGAACAAGCCAAACCTAAACGTTCCAGTTTCTTCCTGTTATCTCAAAGTGTGCCCTGGGTTAACCCTCAGAACACAAATACAGTGGCTGCTTCCACATATAAGATACCTATGTAATATAAACAATAAATTCAAACCATCTTATTAACAAGTCACAAAACTAATGGTGTAGAAGAATAGGGAATGCAACCATGTTTTCACTTAAAGCCAAAGATAGGGTCTTAGAAGCAAAGCAGCTTCTGAATCACAAAATAATTAACCTGACACTTCTAACCAGTCTAATGTCATTCCAGGCAGCAAAAAAGACTGAAACTCTACAAAAATTTAAAACTCAACTTCACATTGTAGACCTTATTTTCTCCACTTCCTGAGTTAAATTTGCAGTATCAACCCAAAATATGAACAATTAGTTTAGATCTCAATTCTTTTACCCTGATTCATTTTTAAAATAAGTTATAGTTCTAGATTACAAGTTCATAAAGAAGTCCTAAAAGATCTAAGTACTAGAACATGAAGCTTCTTAGTTCCCCTAAATATAGCAGCAGTCACATGGCTGTCATTAAGACATTAGCTTTTCCCTGGTAGAATACCTCCTAAACCTTTCCCCTAAAAATCAGATTGTGGTTCATTCTCACATGAAATACAGCAGATAACATCTCAGGCCCAGAACAGTCTGTATAAAAATACACATTCACAAATGCAACCTCAGCTCAAACCCTCCACAAAACCAAACAGTAACACCTCAAAACTACACTGTTGAAATACAAGAAAAAATTATTTGCTGTTCAAGAGAAGTCTGTGATCACTGAACACAGTTTATTAGCCCTTTCTTAAAATTACCAGACTACATAAATAAACTTTATTTACTTCTAGAAAGAATAATTTATTTTTAAAAAAAAAGGCAGTTTAAGACAACATTCAGTTCTCAGGAGTAAATTTGTACTCTGCCTTTTGTAAACACACAAACACTGGTTCATACCTGTTCCCTGAGCACAGACACTTCCACCAGCAGGAACTCTCCATACATAGCAATTGAGCAAATCTGTGGATGTTCGGCAAAAATCCACAAAATGCCAGCATCCAACTGACATCCACCAGCAGATATACCAGGCCCCAAGTTTTATTCTACTGATGGGAAAAATAAATTAATACACACTCTTTTAAATGGTACATTCAAACCTAAGAGAGCTTCACACGCAGCAGCTTTCAGAACTCCCTGGTGTAAAATTTGTGCTATTTTTCCTGCTGTTCAAACAGAGAAGCTGAAAAAAAAATGAGCTGAAAGCACTTCAACACCCAGTCCTTTAGAGAGGTGCGGGCAGAGTCCATGATCTCTGGCTGCCAGCCTTCCATTTCTGCCACTACTCAGCACATCTTGGACTTTACAACCACATATAACCTCTTTCTAATCAACCACTTGCATTGTTTCTCCTTGTGGGGAGAGAGATACAAGAGGCCACGATGATATCAAAGCACAGGCTACCCTAAGGAACTCCACCACACCAGAGGACTGGAGGGTACCCATCCTCTCTAAGAGCCTGATTTTGCCAACTCCCTGATCCCAAGGGGAATGCCAGAGACCATCAGTTTCACTAGGAGGGCTGTTCCCCAGAGGAGACACTCCTGGGAGTGCTTGCAGGATAAAGACATCATTCACACACAGACACTTCCACCAGCAGGTAGCAGCAACCGCTGGCCCCTCCATGTCACTTCACAAACCCTCCTGAAAAAGCTCCCAGGGCAGAAGGCAGGACAGCAGAGCTGGGAGCAGACAGAGGACCATAGCAACTCAGCCCTGGAAACGGGAGCAACTGGTCTTCTCTGAAGCCTAAGAGTCCTGCTAAGGCACAGCTGGAGCATGAGAGTGGAAAAATAGCAGGAAAATTAGGCCAGCAAGAAACCTTATTCCAGTACAGCCTTTCCAAAACAGTGTATTATTTCCATCAGCAGATGGGAAAGCTTATTACAGAATTTTTCAGGTTCTGTCAGTGCCTTGCAATGATACATTTACCCATCAAACAACCACCAGTGAACACACCAGCACCCAATACAATGGGTCCTAAACACACTAGTGCTCTGATAATCTAGATGTGGTTAGAACTTGGGGGTTATTATTATGATTATTTACAGGGTATCAGCTGGCTAGATGCACTGCAGACTACACTAAGTTCCTACACAGAAAATACCCTTGGAGCCATCATATTTTCCCAGTCTTGCACAGCTTCTGTATGCCAGTGACAGTTTTAGAGGGAAGATTCTTCAGAAGTACTTTTAATTACTATTTCCTCCTTAGCTAGAATACATTAATTATAGCCTGTTCCTCCAGATAATAAGAAAACAAAAAAACAGTGCAATATGAACACTACAAGAAACTTAATTACTGAGTCAGATGTCCTTTAGATGTCAGTATGACTACAGAGAGGAGCAGGAAAATAAAACACACACATATCAGCCTCAAGTTGTTAGATCAGTTATCAAAACAATGTCTTCCCTCAACGACTTCATTTTGAAGAGCTCAACCACCTAATTAATCAAATGCCTGTTACGTGTTTCAAAAATATGCTTTTTTAAATAAAGGACGCCTGCTGATGTATTTATTACAAAGCAAATGTGGTAAATGGTTCTGTATGCAAATACAGAAGTGCAGCATGACTTTGAAGTTTGAAGGTCAGATACAGTAACTATTCTCATCAAGGTTCTTATGTCAGACTGCATCTTCTGGTTTACATCTGAGTTTAGGAGGAGGAAGAAAGAGAATTTAAAAAGAAAAAAGTGGAGTCAACCAGTTCTGTGACAACTTAAGAACTGGCACAATATCATTCACCTGCCTTCCTTTAAAAATCTACTAATAACCAATCTCCCACAAAATGAAAAGTCTGCCAGGGACACACAGAGTTTCATTCTGCTTTTCAACTTTGATTTTCCTGATGAAAAAACAATCTACTTAAGTCAGCAACAATTTTATACTAAAGAAGAGAACGTCATCTTCTCCATCTTCACAGATGTTTCAAACTCTTATCACTTCAGAAAGCTGAAGGATTTTCTTGTTGATCAACATTTTATTTTAAAGCAGTATAGATTCAGCTGCAGGAGCAAATTAGAGGATTGTGCATAGATATTTTTACAGGCATCAGAGAATTTATCCCTCACCATTCCATATTCCCAGCAACTTTAGGATACAAAACTCAACAGCTGGGCCTGAAGGCAAACAAAGATGCTTCAAATACAAGAGCCTGATCCATGTCAAAAAAGAAAAATAAAAAATATGAAGGATGTTTTACACGCATCCCTCAAAGACAAAAAACCAATACAGATCTATATTTAGCACCACCACCACGTTTAAATACAGTGAAACTGATAACACTTCCCAGTAAAACACTGCGTTATAAACAATCCCCTCTCACACATAAATAACAGAGACATTATACAAAGCAGAAAGGAACATGGACGGATGTACACAAAATAAACACATTCAAACTTACCCCACTCCAGATACTCAAGGATGTTCTTCTCTCTTCTCAGAGGGGAATTATTACATTCATCATAAAGGCAGATGAGTATATCCAGCAAGGTTTCCACGCTGAAGCATTGCCCATTAGTCTGTGTTGGCCCATCCAAAATAAACTGCTCCAACTGCTTCAAACGCACTTCTCCAGACATGGCTGATTCAGTTTGCATTGGGGTTTCTTTTTTAATGATTATTATTACTTTGTCAGAAAAACAACAAGAAAAAAAAACTTTTGAGGGTTTTGTTGTTTAAAAAGAAGTCAACAGTATTTTTAGCAAGTGTCAAACTGTGGCAGTCTTTAATTGCCAGCCCACCTTGGTGATCCCAGCCTGAAACTAAACCCTTGGAGTTTCAGACACACACATACAGTGTGGATATCTGTGTATGCATGACATTTAAGAGAACAAAATAGTTATCCTAAAAAAAAAAAAAAAAAAA